>JBBMEF010026643.1:0-16814 GCA_037832685.1 Sicyos baderoa | reverse complement strand
GAGTAGTACAGAAAAATCATGAATTTCCAACTTGTTTCATTGAGTCATATTCTAAGTCATTTTATAATAAGATAACACTGTAATTATAATTATAATTAAGCAATAGTTAAAAGTTCCAAAGTCAACACTAACCAATGAAAACATATGAAAATGTATGTTGTCCATTAATTCTTTCAAGTAGCTTTAGTCTAAGAAGCACGTACACGGACACTAGATACGGACAATAGCTCTATTTTGCAGTGGCAGATTCAAGAATATATATCAAATAAAATTAAATACTCGTGATAGTTAAAAACAGGCCAATAGCTCCATTTTAATTCGATAAATAAAAATAAAAAATGAAGATAAAAAATTCTAATTTTCATGGATAGAAACACTCACAAACAAAATTGGATCCTTGGCAATTCAATCCCACACAAAATATTATCAATTGGAAAAAACTATCTCCATCCCTCCAAAAGTTTGAATCAAAATCTCAATATTATCTTAAAAACTACTAAATTATAATTAAATAATGTTTAAATAAACTTTACAAACCTCCTCATTCGCGTCACGCACACTTGAGAAACAAATAGAACATCATTTTCAAGAAACCCAAGCTTGATCCATAACACCAACTAAATCGAGGAAAAAGAAAGTGAACCAATTTTAAATTCAATAAAAATAAAACTCATAAATTTTTTTGAAGAAAGACCGTTTTTGTAAGAGTTTCTATTGTTTAGTTACTTCGTATTCCATCAAAAACAAATCCAAATACAAAATTACTTGGGGCATGTTTGGCTTTGAGAGGATGAGTTGGGTTGGGATGAGAAGAGAAGATAAGTGAAATAAGTTTATGTTTGGGGGAAGAAAAAAAAAGATAAAATTATGTTTGATGTGATGGAAAGAGAATGGTTGAAGTTTTTATTTAAATAAAAAAATGAATATTTAATAGTTTTTAATAATAAAATTATGTTTGATGTGATGGGAAGTGAATTGTTGAAGTTTTTATTTAAATAAAAAAATAAATATTGAGTAGTTTTTTAATATTTTAATATTTAAATAAAAATGTGGGACCCACGCGTGAAGTTGGATAGGAGTTGGATGGACTTATGGAAGTCCATGGGGCAAACATGGAATAGAAGCCAAGCCAAGCCAACTCTACAATTTATCCTTGGGGCAAACATGCCCTTACATTACTTATATGATGTCATATTATTTATCTTCACTAATAGTGAAAAGTATGTACTAGATAGTTTCTAAAATGTATCCAAATTTTTCTCCAACAATAATTTAGATAATAGATTTAAACTGTCTTCTTGAGTGTCTTTTTAATAATGGGAAACATTTATAACGTAGTGAGAGGTAGCAACCTACGAATTTATTAGGTAGTAAATTTTAGTATCTTTATTTTAAGATATTTTAAAAAATATTTTTTCACTTAATTATTTTTAATTTATTTATTTGTTTTCAATCACTTTCACTCCATCCTTTGGTGTGATTAAAAGGAAAATTGAAATTTGCATTTGTCCTTGTCTTCCTAGGTTTGATCCCCACTGGTGCTTTGTATTTGCTTTAAAAAAAATCACTTTCACTCCGTAATAACTTGTAATATTTGAACTTTTCCTAAAATTTTGAGATTCATATATAACTTCTTTTTTTCTGTACGACAAATCCCCTAAATTATTAAAAACTCGCTTCTAATTAATTGGCTAGTCTTCTTTTTTATATTTTCACTTTTTATTAATAAATCAGAATGATAAGTCCGGTTGGCCATTAAAAAAATTCAAAATAATTCTTTAACTTCCAAGCCTAAATTAAGTTTTCATTTTGTTTCAAAAAAAAAAAAAAATTAAGTTCATTTTTCATTAGGTAAGGTAAGGTTGCTCCGGAATTGGGTCCGCTACCTTCAATTATTAATATATATATGCATGTTCTTAGTGGTTAATGCCCTGTTTGATAACTATTTAGTTTCTTGTTTTTGGTTTTTCAAATTTAAGCCTATTTTCTCTCAAATTTCTTACAACTTGTTTCATCATTTCTACTATGTATACATCTTTCCTTAAGAAAATAGGGGAAGACCAACCAACTTTTAAAAACAAAAAAAAGTAGCTTCTCAAAGTTTGTTTTTGTTTTTAAAAGTTGGTTAGTATTCTCCTATTTTCTTAAACAAAGATGAATAAATGGTAGGAAGGGTGGAGCACATTGTAGGAAATTTGAGAGAGAATAGACTTAAATTTGAAAAACAAAAAACCAAATGGTTATCAAACGGGATCTAAGGCCTCGTTTGATAATCATTTGGTTTTTTGTTTTTTATTTTTGAAATTTAAGCCTATTCTTACCCAAATTTCCTACAATGTGTTCCACCTTATCTACAATATATCTATCTTTCCTTAAGAAAGTAGGAGACCACTAACCAACTTTTAAAAACAAAAAAAAGTAGCTTTCAAAAGTTTGTTTTTGTTTTTAAAAGTTAGTTAGTATTCTCCTACTTTCTTAAGAAAAGATGGATATATGTTAGGAAGGATGAGATATATTGTAGGAAATTTGAGTGAGAATAAATATAATTTCAAAAACAAAAAACAAAAAACAAAATGGTTATCAAACGGGGTCTAAGTAATTCATTTTCGCAATTTTTGGGTTTTGTTGGTCAATTTGTTGATTCAGTTTTTTAAAACGTCATTAGTCGTTCTAACAACTTGGACCAAGGGAATATGGTTTTTTATTATTAAAAAAAAAGAAGGGAATATGGTTGGGTGGGCAATTATTTATTTATTTATTTTTCCATTTTTCTTTGCATAAAATATCATAAGGCCTGATCTGTACCTCTATGATGACCAGTAACCAGTTGACAGTTGCCCGTTGCAGACGTTAATCTCTTTGGTATGCCCCAAAATTTTGAATTTAACACACTAATGTTCGGTTGGTTCGAAACTTAGTTAGGCCAATTTTTCTTCCCTCTAACATGGCGAGTAGGCTATGTTTAAATTATTTATTTTTTATTCTTATTTTCTCAGGGATATTCTAATATTTTTGTTACCATCTTTACTTTGTTTTATTCTTTTATTTACTTTTTTTTTTATAGAATATTTACTTTGTTTTTAAATGTATATTTATTACATGATTTTATACACGTATTTTTGTTATATATATAAAAGAAGAAAAAAATTATTCTTATATATATAATTCATTCTTTTTCTTATGAGATCATTCTTTCTTTTTTTGTTTATATATATATATATAATATATATTCTTTTCTTTTTTTGCCCCTATTTTATTTTTTAGAGGATAATCAAATTTTCATAAAAAAAAAAAAGTCGTGTGTTTGGTCAAACATAGACTCGCCATATTAGGAACAAAAAAAAAAGTTGTGTTTAGGTTAGGCAATTTATTAGGAATACTTTAAGTGTGTATAAAGCACTACGATCGCATTAAAAAAAAACAACAACTCCATGTTAGGATGACATTGCCAATTGCCAATTGTCAATATAGTAATTGCTCAATCGACATCGATACTCACCTAATGATCTAGAGGTTTTGGATTCGAATCTCTTCATCCCCAATTATTGTAATCTAAAAAAAAAAAAAATTAAAAAAAAAACCCTCATGGGTATGGGTCAAATAAAAATGATCGCAAGATTGGTGAGCTCAAAAGATGTAATACATCAATGACATGGAATCTAATTTAATTATCCAAAATTAATTTTGATTGATTGGTTTTTCGTAACTGCATAAACTCTTAACTCTAAAATCGATCATTATAAATGTGATTTTTATAATATGTCCTAAGATAGCACTTCGTTAAAGTTCATCATTTTCTATTTAGATTTCAATTTTTATTTTAATCAATTTTGTTTAGACCTTAGAAGAATAACATATATCTTATAAAATGTTGGTTAAGAATTCCAAATATTTTCAAATTTATTTTGAATTTAGTTGCTTTATACATATGAAATAAGATAAGTTTCATCCCAAAATGTTAAAAAATAGATATTTTGTACTAAAAAAATAGATGTGTTATATAAACTAGTAACTAACAATGTGACATTCTGATCACAAAATTAAACCTGTTTGATTAGGAGAAATTTATGAATGAATTTCGGTTTCTTTTGTCTAAAAAATTTATCCATGTCTAGTTGCCTATAAAATTGAAGTTGGGCCTATATATTTGTAAATGGTTATAAATAAAAGTGAAAATGGTATTTAATGTCTAAAAAAACATTGGTATTTAAAAATAAAAATTTCAGCCTACATATTAAAAGGGAGTAAAAATTTCCAAATGAATCAATTTGCTACTTTATGAACTACAAAACTTCATAATAATTACTACTCTTCTCCAATTTTGTGAACACATGATTTGGACTAATGAATTTGTTACTTTCAATGAACATTGTTTCAGCTATGGCAACTGGAGACACTTCTGCTGCAAAAGGACACATACATGAGCTACAGTCGAGCCCTGAGCTTCAACAGCCAAGCCTTGAGCCAGAATCTCCAAGAAGAAAGAGGCCCAATTACAAGACTGGGCACGAAAGTGCATTACTTCCTGCGAGAGAACTGGAGGCGGATTTGGGTTCTGGCACTCTGGATTATGATCATGGTTGGCCTTTTCTTGTGGAAGTTTTTTCAGTATCGACATAATAACGCCTTCAGAATTATGGGGTACTGTCTCACCACGGCAAAGGGTGCAGCTGAGACCTTGAAGTTCAACATGGCTCTCATTCTTTTGCCGGTTTGTAGAAATACTATTACTTGGCTGAGGAAAACCAAAGTAGGTTACTATGTTCCTTTCGATGACAACATCAATTTTCACAAGGTACATGCTCACCCCACATTCTCACCAATACTGCTTTATTTTAGTATCGTCTATCTGATTCTCAACAATAATTTAGCCCTGTTTTTTGTTTTTTGTTTTTGAAATGTAAGCTTATTTTTACCCAAACTTCCTACAATATGCTCTATCTCTCCTACAATATGCTCCATCTTTACTTAAGAAAGTAGGTGAATGCTAACCAAATTTAAAAAACAAAACAAGCTTTTGAAACCTTTTTTTTTGTTTCTCAATTTTTGTTTGGTTTCAACAAATATAGGTAAGATGTAAATATCCAAGTAAAAAAAATATGTGGTAAAGTAGTTGTGATAGGCTTAAATTTCAAAAACCCAAAACTAATAAAATGGTTATCAACCGGGGCCTTAGTAACTTTGCTTTAGTTTTATAAGCATGAATATATATCAGCTCCATTACTGGTATAAACTCTGTCTTTTTAAGAAGGCTGCCAATCTGTCTCCTTTTTCTCTATACTGTCCTTGGAACTAATTAAAATGATGATCTTGGAGGTTATATCAAAAAAAAAAAAAAAAAAAAGACATCCGTGAGTGTCAGGGCTATTAAATTAATGTGGGGTTCCATCTCAAAATCAATCGGTAACGATAGGAGTAGTCTACCCAAAAGTCTCATCAACTTTCCTGTGTGAGGTCTCTTCAGTTTTACATTGTGAGATCTTTAACATACCCCTATCAAGATGGTGCCTCTTTTGAGCTTATCAATCTTGAAACAGATCCTAATTTCATTTTTTTGGACCGAGTATCTGTTTGAGTTTAGTGAGTTTTGATACCGTATTAGATTAGTGCGTGTTCCATCTCAAAACAAATTTGTGACGAGAGAAGTAGTCTGCCTATTTTTATAAATGCGAGGAGATCTTCTCATCTTTCTAATGCGGGATCTTCAACACGAGTCAGCTTGCGCACACCTCGACTATTCTCATAGGATAAACCACTTGAGGTTGATCCTATAATATTTTGATGTCAAAGAACCTGCAAGAAAATAATTCTTAGGAAGGTGGTCTCTAACTCACTATAAAATGAATCCATCAACTCTTAGATAAATATCAGAATCCTTGACTTGAATGAAGTGTCTATATGTATAGATATAGAGTTGTCGATATGTTGTATATATCTATATCTATATATGATTAGATGATCTTTTGTTATTTCAACTTTGAGTGTAGTAATCAAGTACCCCAGTCAGGTTACCATGAAAGTGCTAATTGCAAGAGTGAAATAGCTAAATACTATAATAATTGAGGTTCCAATGTTCTGTTCTTCTGGAAGTCCTCACAAGTTCCCCAAGAAATTCAAGTATTTTTTTTATGCGTAACATCGCTTTATTCACCATTTGGTTAACTTACCTGTGTAGATAATTGCGGTGGCCATTATAATTGGTATCATTCTCCATGCTGGAAACCATCTCGCATGTGACTTTCCAAGGCTCCTTAGATCATCTGAAGCTGACTATGCGTTCGTGATTGATGATTTCGGCAAGAGTAAGCCCAGCTATATGGACCTCGTTAAAGGGTGTGAAGGTGTAACAGGAATCTTAATGGTGATCTTCATGGCAATAGCTTTCGTACTCGCAACACGATGGTTTAGGAGAAACCTGATAAAGCTACCCCATCCCTTTAATAGGCTCACAGGATATAATGCCTTCTGGTATTCACACCACTTATTCATTCTTGTTTACATATTGCTCATCATCCATGGCCTGTTCCTCTATCTTGTGCACAGATGGTATCTCATGACGGTAATAAGTTATGATTTTCTCTAGCTTTTGCTAATTCTGATGTATATCAAATTAAAAGGCTGTTAAACATACCGATTTCGTGATTTCAGACATGGATGTATGTCGCTGTTCCAGTTTTGATGTATGCTGGAGAGAGGACCCTAAGATTCTTCCGGTCTGGATCATATAGTGTTCAAATCCAAAAGGTTCATTTGAATTAAGAAATCAAACTGCACCAAGAACTATCAGTTATATAACTTATATATGGTCCAATATCTCAATAAATATATTTCTGGTTTATAAGTTAAGTTATCACTGAAATGTCTGGCTATCTCTTCTCTTATCTTTCCTCTGTTATACATTTAGGTTGCCATTTATCCTGGAGATGTTCTCAAATTGCAAATGTTCAAGCCGCCCCAATTTCATTACAAAAGTGGACAGTACATGTTTGTTCAGTGTCCTGCAGTTTCTCCCTTTGAATGGTAATGAAAGATCAGATTTACTAGCACTTGCTTTTGAATAACCTTCATCAATAAGTGTTTGGATACAAACAAAGTAGGCCTTTCGGGTGAAACAAAAACAAAGTCATGAGAGTGTATGCCTAAAATAGACAATATCATTCCAATTTGGAGATCCTCTCAAGGTTGTCGTCCTTATGAATAAGTACCTCAAGAACATTGACTTTTTCTGAAACAGATAAACTAACACACATTCTCCGTATTGACCTCTAGATTTCATTAGTTTTCATCAATCTTCTTGTATACCCCTAAAAATTACTGCGTAAATACATATATTATGTTTGAACTTTTAACGTTTGGATGCTGAATCCAATGAACATGTTACTACCACAGTTGAACTAATATATTTTAGATAACTTTTGGGTCAACGTTGTCAATGGTATGGTCATGGTCTATATCAGTATTTCAGTTCAAGTCACCATCAAATGTTAATTTGTTACAAACTCTCACAGTTGATTGATTTACATTAAAATGTTAATTTGTTACAAACTCTCATAGTTTCAGTTCAAGTCACCATCAAATGCTAAACTTTGCATGCAGGCATCCATTTTCAATCACGTCGGCTCCTGGAGACGACTACCTTAGTATCCATGTACGGCAGCTTGGTGATTGGACCCAAGAGCTTAAAAGGATATTTTCAGAGGTTTGTGAGGCTTCTGTCTCCGGCAAGAGTGGCCTTCTAAGAGCTGATGAAACTACCATTAAAAGGTTAATATAGTCCTTATAGTATTCCTTTCTTATACCTCATTTTTAACATACTGCATTTCCTTCATATAAATGTTGGAAATTTGTTATACTTATGCCAATGTCAGTTTGCCAAAGCTTTCAATCGATGGACCATATGGTGCCCCAGCACAAGACTACCATAAGTACGACGTGCTACTACTTGTTGGCTTAGGCATTGGGGCAACACCTTTCATCAGCATTTTGAAGGATTTGTTGAACAACATGGTGAAAATGGATGAGCAGGTAATGACTTGTGCGGCTACATTTTGAACCCAAGAGGAGTATTTTCTCTTATTTCTGATTCTATTGTGATAAATTATTTTGTCAAAATATGATTGCTCTTTAATGTGAAAAGAACAATACAAGATATGCTTATACACGTAGAATATCTCAGGATTCACCTACTGATAGCATTGGAGACCTCAATTATATGAACAAAGATTTTCTTGCTCCCAAAAGGAAAAACAGTCTGAAGACCACAAATGCCTACTTTTATTGGGTAACTAGAGAGCAAGGCTCCTTTGATTGGTTCAAAGGAGTTATGAATGAAATCTCCGCGCTGGATCAAAGGGTAGTTCATGTCTTTTTGTGCCTTATGTGTTATGTACACTTGAAATTGGATTTCATGGCGTTTCTGTTAATTGAGATTTTCAATTGTTTTGAATTTTAGGGCCTAATTGAGATGCATAACTATCTGACTAGTGTGTACGAGGAAGGAGACGCTCGTTCAACTCTCATTACTATGGTTCAAGCCCTCAATCATGCTAAGAATGGAGTAGATATTGTGTCTGGCACCAGGGTATGATCATATACCCGGCAGAATTTGATACCTCTTCTCCATGTTTTTTGTTATTGTTACGCAAGAATATTAACAAATTTGAATATTATATGCCAATATGCAATCAACAAAACCTTGGAAAAAAATAGGGAGGAATTTAAGTACTAACCGTGTCATCATTTATATTGTTGGGGATACAAACAATAACAAATTAAGTCCACATTGGTTAGACAAGAAAAAGATCATGAGTATATTAGTGGAGACAATCTCTCCAATGGTTTGAGACCTTTTGGTTGAAACAAAAAACAAAATCACGTGGGCTTATACTTTAAATGGACAATATTATACTAATTGAGAGATCTCTCAAGAGTCAGTTGTCTTTAGTAAGTGGTATCAGAGTCATGCCTTTAACTTAACCATGTTGGTAGAATCCTTGGGTGTCAAACAAAGATGTTAGGAGCCTCTAAGACATAGTCATGATGGAGCCTTAACTTAACCATGTTGGTAGTATCCTTGGGTGTCAAACAAAGATTTTAAAGAACTCTATCAGACACGCGGAGTGCTCTTGAGAGGAGTCGACATAAACATGGGATAGATAGATAGTGACTATTTGAGGAAAAGCTCTATCTTTGTTCGAGGGGATGATTTAATCCTTGAATGTCAAATATAGAAGACAAGCCTAAGGGAAGGTTTAGTGGTACTGTACTTTCTTCAAGAGTATTGTAGGGAATACACAAAGATGGTTAGACAAGGGAAGGATCATGGGTATATTAGTAAGGACAACTATCTTAGTTCATATGAGATATTTTGGGTGAAACAAAAAACAAAGTCATGAAAATTTATACCTAAAACGTACATTATTATACTAATGTGAATGTCTGTCGAGTGTCTGTCCCTAACATATACATCACCATATTAAAGCTTCTATTGGCTCTAATGCAGGTACGTACCCACTTTGCCAGGCCTAACTGGAAAAAAGTTCTCAGCAAAATCTGTTCCAAGCACTGTGGTGCAAGAATAGGTTGGTTGATTTCAACTATATAATAGTAGAATCTTATTAATAAAATCTTTCATTTTTTCTCATGTTCCTATGGTTTTTGAAATTTTCTACTAGGTGTCTTCTATTGTGGAGCCCCAGTTTTGGCCAAAGAACTTGGCCAGCTCTGCCAAGAGATCAATCAAAAGGGTTCAGCCAAGTTAGATTTTCACAAGGAGCAATTCTAAGATAAGTTTGGACATCATTTCTTCCCTACTGACCTTGTTCATAATCCCCCACTCTCATCTCTAAGATTAAACATTTCTACATTAATATTGGAGAAGTTGTGAAAAAAGAAAAATAAAAATAAAACATAAGATTGATAACTTATAGAGACTACATAGGAAAACAGAGAGGAAAAAAAAAGAAAAAACAACAAAAGGAGTTGAGATATACCAGGAAACTTTTGAAGATTTAGCCATAAGCACAATCACAAATAAACCTTAAATTTGTGTTTAATAGGATTTAGAAATTTTAAACTGGCTGAGGTTCTGCATTGTATATATGGTTACATTGTGCATAAGAGAAAGGAACAAGTTCATTAAATAGTAGGAAATATTTTGGGCATTTGTAATTTGATTTAGCATTCATAGAGGGTTACAAAAGGAAACAGTTCTGGGTAAAAGAATTTCTTTTAGACTCAATGGAGAAGTTCACAACACCAATTTCCTACAATATACTGCCTACTGATATATCTGTGAATAATAGCTATACTTTAATTTTATTTGTGGACCATTCTTTCTTGTATATTTAGAGAGGGATTTTATATGTATATACATTATTTACTTAATTCCATTTGTGGTGTCAAGTTTTTGCTTTGAAGTTTCTGTATATTTTTACTCTTGTAATCATTGAACTTATGATAATGGCTTTTGCATCCTCTAAGTCCAGTTAGGGTAATGTTTGAGTATTTTTTAAATAATCAAAATTACTTTTGTCATACTTTTATATGCAAATGGCAAAAGTGATTTTATAGCCTTTTCAAAATCACTTCCAAACATATTGGTTCCCAAAAAAGATGGTGATATTATAAAAACTTTCCAACTCATGAATATGTAGGTTTCTACCTTTTGTATGTCATCATTTGGTGTTAGTTTTTTTTATATTTTTATTTCATAAAATAAATTTATGTGGCATCATCACATATGCAAAATGTAGATTTACTCTACATATTCATGAGTAGATAAGTTTTTCTCTATCATATATTTGTTCTTTATTTTTAATTCAACAACAATTAAGAAATAAAGATTCGAACCCGTAACCTCATAGTTACTAAATTATACAAGATGTTGCTAGAGCTCTACTTTTGTTGCCCGAAGATATATTTGCTTGTCATAGCTTAAGTTTCATATCAAGCTCTATCTACTTTTTCTAGAAATGTTAAGGTTGGGACTGGAAGACTAGACCTGAGAAAATGAAGAAGTGTATTAAGACCTTGAAGTGGCAAGTCTTGTGGCATGCCAGTGCCACATTATCTTTTTTCTAGATGTTATTTTCACATTAGACTTTAAGATTTTGATAGAAAACCCATTTAGGAAAAATAAATCCATAAAGTTTAAACTATATACTTATGTTAGATCTTTATCAGAAGAACTGTTACAAAAGGAAAACAGTGATAAGGATTAGATGTTGACCTTATTATTGAAAGGATAATGTAATTTTTTAATTTTTATAATAATCAACTTGTTTGTAGTCAATTTGAGATATAATTGCTTTAGTTACTGTACTTAGTGGATAATTCTCTGTAAATAGAAGGTTCTGTGTTGAGTATGATTAGAAACATCTTTTGACTTTGAATAATGATTGGAAATGTAGAACTATTGGAGAATTCACACCACAAGTTGCCTTGAAGCCTGAAAGCTAGTTTTTTTTCTTAATACTATAGATGTATGAGTGAAAGATGTATTCACTTAATACTATAGTTGAATTAAGTTTTTTTAGGGAATTTTTTCCAAGTTCATATTTTAAGGATTATTAAGATTTTGCTTATGATTTTTAATTATTAGTAAACGAAAATGATTTCTTATTTCAAAACCAAATAAGAGAGTTTTAGTAAGAAATCTATAGTTTCAATTATGTAAATCTACTTCCTGATGGTAATTTTGGTTCTCTTCTGGAGTACTCAAAAAATGGCCTAACATGAAAGATAGATAGAAAACTTAGAAGATTAGTCAAAATTAAGAAATGATTATAAATATGATCAATTTTTTTTAGAAAAATATTAATAATACATAATATAATATTATTAATGATTACGAATTGTATGGTAAAATTTACATGTAATTATTTTGTGAGTTCAATGTTCCAACATAGATATACAAACAAAAAGGATGAAGACAAGAAGTCTTCTTTTCCCTTAATCGAGACACATATAAGACAAATCCAAAACTAAAAAGAACACTAAATAAAATAAATAAATGAACACACTCAATAAAAAATAATAAAAAATAAAATCGTTGTACAAAAATCATAGAAAACCTAGATGAAAGCAACTGAAAATACTAAAACAAGTAAACAACCCTTCTCCATTCCATAAATGGTGGGAAAATAGTTAAATTACAAGTTTAGTTGTGTTTGAGAAAGTTAAATATTTCACCAAAAAAAAAGTTCAATTTTGTTGTCTAAAAACCAAGTTGTTAGGGACTCTAGAGACCATTTAAATTGTAACAACACAATTCTAACTCTTAAAATCGGATTTTAACTTAAATAATAGAGACCATTTATAACTTCGCCTTAAAAAAGATCTTCGAGCACAATTTAGCTTGGAATTTTTGCAGGAATATATCAAATTGATAAAATATTTACAACACTAGACAAATTTTAAAAAATTTAGCAACCATAGTCAAATATACCATATAAAGTAATACTTTTTATACTTAATAACTAATATATAATACAATATGATAAGTATTATTTATACTGTATATTTGACTATGGATGCAATTTTTTTTTAAATTTGCCTAAATCT
Source organism: Sicyos baderoa (assembly GCA_037832685.1). Lineage (NCBI taxonomy): Eukaryota > Viridiplantae > Streptophyta > Magnoliopsida > Cucurbitales > Cucurbitaceae > Sicyos > Sicyos baderoa. Next base: position 4,250 of record JBBMEF010026643.1, on the reverse strand, counting down.
GTAATTATTTTGTAAAATTGGATTATCAGTACAATTTCTCATTTAATTTTTGGACGGTAATAAATTAAGAGGTCGTAGGTTCATCACTTATTCAGAAAATACTTCTTATTTCTTCTATTTTTTTTGACATCTAAGATGAGACACTATATTCCACTAACAAATATAAAGAAAAAAAACAGTTGTAGAACTTGGTAGAGGATGGACAAAAATAGTGTTATAGAAAAACTAGGAGAAAGCAGCACACATAAAGCTCCAAACCATTGTTGGAAAACTCTCCACCAAATCAGACTAAAATATTACTATGATTTGTACTTACAAAAGAAAATGAGTTTAAAAAAACAGCCATAGTATGGACAAAATATGACAATTTGGCATGGAGCAAGAGAGTATTCTAGGACCAAATCAAAACCTTGTGTCCTTAAAAGACAGAATTGAATCAATAATGTCTAATATAATAAAACTTTAGCAGAACATTTCAACTGATTCATGGATGTAGAGACCCATCATATTTCACCTCCATAAAGGCAGTCAATAAACCCCCCACATGCTTCCCTTTTTATTACTTTTAGACCATAATCCATTAGATAAAAACATGAGAGATAGAGAGAGGGGAAAAAAAGGAAAGAAAGAAAGATAGAATCACATTTTCACTGTTCAAGTATAACCCCACCTTTCCCAACTTCCTTAAGCACTAAAGTCACCCACTTTTTTTCTTATTCCTGACCATCTATTCTAGTTTACGCATATTTCGACTATTCTCATAAAACAGACCTTATAATATTTGGTTGCCAAGAAAATTCATAAAAAATTATTTTCTAGATTGAACTTATCAATAAATATACATGATACTAAAGTCACCACTTTTGCCACAGAGACAGACTACTAAGACCCACATCCTTTACCAATCTAAAAAAAAAAAACAAAAAAAACATCCAAATTAGCACCCACCTGAGCTCAGTGGTTTAATCAGTTTTCAAATGGGGTAGGCAAAGAAAAATCACAAACTTGGGCCAGTTCCTAATAATACTTTTTACTGATTACAAAAACACATACAATTCACTTTCTCCCTTTCTTTTTTCTCTTCATTGAAAAAAGATGGAATTTTTTTACTTAGAAAGCAGAGGAACCTAGAAATTCAATCCTTTCTAACCCATAAGCTGCATTATTTACATTGGCTACACATATTTATATATATATATATATATAAGCAAGAGAAATATTAAGGATAATTGACCAAAATTTACCCACTGTTTGGATTGATGGATAGATCATTGTTTTTGCTTTTACCTTCATCAATCAATTGCTTTTTCAGTTAAATCTGAAGGTTTCTCACGCTGAGTGTCGCTTACTGATCTTGACAGCAGAGAAGACTCTGAATCTGTTGTTGTTTTTCCTGTACCAGTGATACAAAAGAAATTATCCCTTGATAAAGTTGAAGAAAAATAAAAGGAGAAATCTTTTAAAAGAGTAACATACAATGGTTTATATATATATATTAAAGAGATAAATGTTTGATCCACCTAATTTATTAAAGAGACAATACTACAAATGTTTGATCAAAGGAGTTTAAAACACTAATACAATGTATAGTCTAAAATACATAAAGACCTAATGCAAAAATATAAATTCAATTACATATTTTGATTAGGTTTAAGAGTCGTCCCTCAACCCCTGAATATTTCGCCCCTAGACCTAGACTTATTCGTTGATTGGCCAGCGAGATCCTGACTAAATAATTATAGCTCTTTATAGTTTAAGACATCTGAACACCTACCGACTATCACTCAAGTATTCTCCTGCAATAGCATGAATATACAACTTGAAACTCGAACGTTTAAGCCTCGTTTGATAATCATTTTGTTTTAAATTTCTGATTTTTGAAATTTTTAAGTCTACAATGACTACATTATCATATTTTTTTTTAATTTAGATGCTTACATCTAACCTATATTTTTTGAAACAATATCAAAATTTGGAAACAAAAAAAATATCATCCAAAAGTTTGTTTTTATTATAAAAATTTGGTTAACAATTCATATACTTTCTTAAGGAACAAGAAAATAGAACACATCAAAAAAAAATTGGTTAACATTGATCTATTTTCTTAAATTAAATATGGAAAGATAGAACCCATTGTAAGAATTTTGGGGTAAAATTGTAAAAATAAAGAAACCAAATAGTTATGGAATTCAGCCCCGACAAGAAATTAAGGTGGCTAGCATTTGGTTAACTTAGAATGGTGAGCAGTTGTGTTTATTGTTTTACCTCCAGAAGAGTTGAACGATCTCTTGCAATGAAGAATGGCGCTCTGGATTCCGTCTTCTTGCTGCACAAGAGAATCGTCCTTTCTCGACGGCGCCTGCCCCGGTGGCGCCGCCGCTACGGCGGCGGAAGCCGACCGACTCTTCCCCAAATGCTTGCAAACCACTCTTAGCTTTGCCGGCATGTTCAGACCCTTTGTGTTCACGGTGGTGGATGCTGGTGCTTCCACTTCCACAGCTTCTGTCTCTGTTACGACTTTCTCCACCGCCGGCGAAGTGGGTGGCGCCGCTATTGACGGCGGCTCACTGGGTTTTGCTCCGGCAGCCCCCAGAATTAGCTGCCCGTATCTTTTGGAAACCCGAATGTACAAAGGCTTCACCATTTTCAAGTACTTTTGCATAATTACTTCTTTTGTGATTCGATTTTCCTCAGAAGCTGATTCGTCGGAGCTTTGTTTTTGTTGTTTGTTGCCTTTTGAACTGTTGTCTCTGGTAAACAGAGACATGATCGGAACGTCCTCCACTTTCAATTTCACAGCAGAGAACTTGTTTCTCGTTTGGTTATGGGTTTTCTCCGGTGGGTTATCCGTTTCACGCTGTTTTACTTTGTTCTCCGGTGGCTTTTCCGGCGACTCTGTTTTACTCTGTTCCCCATCATCAGATCCACCCGTCTCTGTTTTCTTCTCCTCGTTCGACTTCGATTTCTTGAAACCCGATATGAACACCCTAAACTTGGCGGCTGATTTCAACAATGTGACACGAAGCTGCGGCCTGGAGTTGGGTTGATCAGAGGAACCGCCGCGATCGGAGGAAGGTTCAACAGGGACAAGCTTTCCTTTAAAAAAGAAGTCATCGGAAGACGGAGAAAGCGTGAGATTAGCATCGGAATGTTCATTGCTAGAGCCAGACGAGATCGTGAAATTGAACTCATCTTCTTCTTCATGTTCATCGTCATTGTCGCTTGTCCCCCGTTTTAGAGGCTCATCTTCGTCGGAAACAGAGAACTCCAAATCAAAGAAGGGCCCATCATGGTCCTTGTCTTCATCGGTCTCCGGCGGTTTGTCTGCTCCGGCGGCGGCGGCGGGTGAAGGGGCGTTGTTGAAAGCAGAAAGAGGGCGGGAGGCAGTCCAGTACTTGAGGAAGGTGAAGGAATCCATGGTTGGGAGAGCCAGAATAGAGAAATGGGAAACAGAGATTTGGTGGAAGAAGAAGAAAGAGGAGGGAGGGGTAAAAAGGGAAAATGGGAGTGTGGATTGGAAGATTTTTTGGGTTTGATTTTGTTGATTTTTGCAGAGGAGGAGGGAGCAGTGCATGTAGGGTAGAGTCCACTCCTTTCGTCAGAATAAGAAACAGAGTAAATTAGGGCCACGGTAACGTTCCCATTTTTATTTCTTGTTCCAGTTTCTCTTTTTTTTTAGAAACAATGTTGTTTGGTAACGATCCAGTTTTTTGTTCCCAAAATTTTTAAAAAAACGTTTCCAATATTTACCTTCAAAGTGAGAAACTCCAAAAATGAGTTTCTCATGTTCCGTTTCTTTTTTTTTTGTGGGTTGCTGTAGATTTTAGATTGCTTTATTTCAACAAAATTTGTTTTTAGCGTGATGGTAAATGATCTAAGCTAGTATCATTTACATGCCAGGTTCAAATCTCAAATGCACCTTCATTTTTTTTTCTTTCTATTTTTAATTTTATACATCAACTTTCCAATTTTAATTAATCAAATATATATTTATATACATTTCTAAAAACAGAATACTCATATTATTATTATTATTTTCCTCTAAATAACTATTTATTGTTTTTATTTTAATGTATAATAACTTTTATAATTTAATTTATAAATATATAAAGACCTTATTTGAAATTCAGTATACACTAATTTCTATATTAATTTTTAAGTGTAATTTTTATGAATAATTATATTTATATTTCTATACTATTAATTTAAAATATATTAATTTTATAAAAATAAAAATTCTTAAAGTAGTA
>JBBMEF010026622.1:0-16819 GCA_037832685.1 Sicyos baderoa | reverse complement strand
CATCACAACGATCTAGCCTCCTAACACATCCAGCACACAACATAAAAGTGTTCAGCCATGCAGTACAACAAGCATACAAAAAACATATCCAGCACTAACGAACTGTCCACGAACCACGAAAGGGAAATACTTACCTGGCTTGACAGAAAACAAACAACAACAAGCAATCGATGCTCCTAGAGCTGCAGAACGCCAACAGATAACACCTAGCAAAGTAATATAACAAGAATATAAATAAATGACCACTTTATTGAAGAACAACCTCTAAACGAAACTATCGAAGGTAGCGAGGCATTACCCAAACAAAGAAGCTGCCGCTACTACTCCCTGGGTTGTAGTCAAAAGATCAACCAACTCAACTCGTTCGACCTAGCAAGATGTAACCAAAAATGAGCCCTTACAACCAACTTAGCTATACTTTAACGAGCAATTAAACCAATCCTATCAATGCCTCAAAACAACCCAACAACCTTAAAAACCTACACAACCAAAACAGCCAACAAACTTACCCAAGCTCGAACTTAACACGGCTCTCCATAAATAGATGAGGCACGAAGAACCAAGGCGACGATGAACACGCTACAACCTTCCATGAATCTAAATCAGCGGCGAAACTCTAAACAAGCAACAAACACCCAATACATCGAAGCTGCACAAACTTACCCAAAACTCAAACCAGAAACGCGACACGGAAACACGGTTGCGAACACCACGCGACTGCAATGGCGACGAACGCTGGAGGTGGGGCGACGAGTTGCAGCCGAGCGCGACCTGCAGAGCACGCACGGGACAACACCTCGGCGCCGGCAAAGACAGACGCATAGAAGGGCAGACGCTCGGGCGGAGGCGCGACTCTGCTAGCGGAGATGAAGGGCGCTGCGCGCGCGCGACCTGCAGCTGTCGGTGAGGGCGGAGGAGAGGACGACGCGATCCGGGCGTGAAGAGCTGGTCGACGACGGCGGCGGCGCGGTGGATTCGACTGGAAGCTAGGGCGGCAGCGGCTGTGCTTGGGTCGAGAGGGGAAAGGAACGGGGAAGGAGGAAGAGAGAAAAGAAAAGCTTTTTCCCTTTTTTTTTCTTAATTAATTCTTTCAATTTCAAAAAAATGAATTTCTTTTAATATTCTACTTCTAAAATGCATTTCATATTTTAATTAACCCAAAAATGCAATTCCTTTGATTCTTTCCAATTTCAACTAAACAAAACCCATTACTATGAATGCCCCCGAGAATACTAAAAAATCATTAACTACTTTACTAGCTCTTGAAATAGAAACAACAATCCACAACCAACATTTAACGAGATAGAGCCTGCCAAGAACGAGCTAATTAACACCCAAGAATCACAAACCTCCTAAACAAATCAAACCAACGAATGAACGTAACGGCCATAACTAACCCTAACTGACGATCTGAAACCCTGGGCCGTTACACCAACCGAGTATACAGTCCAGTGAAGTGAAGAGTGATGCCCAAACCTCACCGATCACATCATGGATGACCCCAATTATTCAATACCTCGACAGGGGCACCCTACCCCCTGACAAAGACGAGGCACGGCGGATACGTCATCGAGCATCCCGCTACACTCTGGATCGAGGAACCTTATACAAAAGATGATTTGCGCACCCACTACTCAGATGCTTAAATACAGATGAAGCCTCCTACATCATGAAAGAAATACATATGAGAGTATGCGGCAATCATTCTGGGGCACGATCTTTGGTGCAAAAAATAACTCGTCAAGGTTACTTCTGGCCAAATATGTTAAAAGACGCCACTGCATACACGCGTGCATGCGACAAATGCCAAAGATTCACAACGATACCACACCAACCCCCGGAGAACTTAAACAGCATGGTCGGACCCTGGCCTTTGCTCAGTGGGGAGTAGACCTTATTGGACCCATGCGACAAGCCAAAGGGCAGGTAAAATTCGCTGTCGTAGCAGTTGACTACTTCACAAAATGGGCTGAAGCTGAAGCCTTAGCCACTATCACAGAAAAAAAGGTGACCAACTTCATTTGGACACATATTATTTGTCGCTTCGGCGTCCCACACACGTTGATCACAGACAACGGGAAACAATTTGATAACACCATTTTCCGTAATTTCTGTCAGGAGCTAAATATTCGACACTACTGCTCATCACTGGCACATCCGCAAGCAAACGGACAAGTCGAAGCAGTCAACAAGATAATTAAGAAAAATCTCAAGACCAAGCTAGAAGAACTAAAAGGAGCTTGGGTCGACGAACTGCCGAAAGCCTTGTGGGCTTATAGGACGACACCGAGAAGTTCTACGGGAGAAACGCCCTACTCACTCGCCTATGAAGCAGAAGATGTGATACCCGCAGAAATTGGTATAAGTTCACCACGAACCCAACAGTTTAACTCAAAAACAAATGATCAAGTTCTATTGCTGGAACTAGACATGCTCGAAGAGCGACGGGAGAAAGCAAGAATACGGGTCATGGAGTACAAAAACCGGGTAGCACGATATTACAATGCAAAGGTGAAAGTGAGATACTTCAAACCAGGAGATCTGGTGATCTGCAAGGTTTTGCCTAACACCAAAGACCCACGATGGGGAGTGTTGGGTCCTAACTAGGAAAGCCCTTACATGATAACACATGTCATACGGCGCGGGACTTATCACCTTCAATCGCTCGACGACACCAACATTCCACATCCTTGGCACGCCAAACACTTAAAGACGAACTATCAATAAGCACTTCAACCGTCAAAGCGAGTTCGTTAACTTCGGCACATTTCACATTTTTTCTTTCAATTATTATTTTCATTTATATTCAGGTCAAAAGAAATATAATAAAGACCATTTTTTTATCATTCAAGCATCCTTGTTAAGTAAAACTAAGCAATACTTGAATGGGGGCAACATGTATATTACTCTGACAAACTCTGACAAAAATCTCATCACTAATTATCAAGCCACACATTTAGTTCGTCGACAAAAAATCGTACCAAAACCGACGCCGTACCAAAAATGACGCCGTACAAAGATCGCACAACGCATCGAAAGTCCAAAGAGATAAGAAAAAAACCAAACGCAAACTTCATTCAATGACAACCCAGTATTAATATAAGCCAAAACATCTGGTTCGCCGTTCGAAACGCAACATCAACAACAACATGATTCGAAGTACAACATTACAACATGATTCGAAATAAGAAGCAACATAAAACATCAACAGCAACATCTGAAAACAAACTACATAAACGAAACGTCACAACGTGATTCGAAATAGAAAGCGACATAAAAACATCCAACAACAACATCTAGAAGCAATAGCCTTCAATGCGAGGCACGACCGCCAGACTCAGCCCGACGCAAGTCCCCGCCACGAGCAGCACTAGATCGAGTCGTCATGCGATGATCATCCTCCATCATCGGCTCGTCACTCTCAGGAACACCCTGAAATATACGGCGATCAAAATAAGGGACATGGACAGGCAGTTCATTACTCGAAGTAGATAAAACGAGGGTAGGAGTAGAAACCCGGGCCGCAACCTGAGCGGACATTTTTTGGTTGAATTGAGCCACCTCCTGATCAAAGAAAAAACAAATAATGCTCCACATGAATCGTAGGATGGTCTTTACGCATGCGTCTAATCGCATAATTTAATCCATTACGCATGTTCGCCTGGGCCAAGGTAGTAAAGACAGGACTTTGTTTCAGAAGTTCAACCACAGCAGAAGTGTCCCCCAGCTTACCCCGTGCCTCGAGTAATTCGCCACGCGCCTGAGCATAAAGCGCATCCTTGGCAGCCAGCTCCTGCTGTTTACAGGTTTGGACCTCTTCCAACTGACTCTGACAATTCGCAAGGGTCCCCTCAATAGCTTGGAGTTTCTTTTTCAAACGCCCAACCTCGACTTTAAGGGACTTGGCATCATCCCCCCCACTCGACAAGACCTTTCTCATGTAAGATAAATCATTAGCTAGCTGATTGGCTCCAAAGAGCAGTTTTAAACAACCCTGAAAAGGTGCCAATGTCAAGACTCATACACAGTAGCGAAATGAGAGTAACTAAAAATGAAAGAGATCATCGAACCTGAACGGCAGAAGAAGACCCCTCGATGAGATTTTGAACAGCATGTTCATCAAAGAGTGGAGGGCGAGATTCCATTACCCCTCCTTAGTTGCCTAAAGCGTCAGTTATGAATTGAACGGGATCTGGAGCATCATGATACGGCGCAGGCGGCACAACATACCGAACCAACGATGAAGATCCCCCTCCGAGTCAGGCTGAATATGTTTGACACGGCGCCCAGAAGAAGAACCCCCCGGAAAAAAGCCTTGACTTCCCCCAGCAGCGGGGGTCACAGTGCAGACTCCCCCAAACCAGCTCATTTTATCCACCTCCTGACCTGCGGGGCATGGAGTAGGTACCGGCACCGGCCCACTAGGCCCCATGGCTTGGTTTCCTCCTACACCACCGCTGCCAGGATACCATGACCCGACATTCGAAGCACCTCCGACAACTGAAGGGTTAGACGTTACACCCCCCATCCAAGCCATATCTTTCACTTCGAGAACCATCCTCAAACCTTCTCCCCCAACGTTCCCAGGATGAGGATAAGGAGTAGCAGGGAAGCCTCCAACTCCCCCACCAACAGTAGGTGAAGGCGAAGTCGGAGGAAGATCCTGATCCATGCCTATTGCAAGTAACACAAAAGCATTAGTAATGAACCCGACAATACATAAAAGAATAAAACAACACATCCCCACCTGGTAGAAGCCTATTAACCGAGAGAGAACGATAAGTCACGAACTGCAAGCTGGCCCGTTCCTCCAAGGGCAGTGACCAACACCAGTGGAAAAAATCTAGCGCTTCACTACGAGCCTCCAGCCGACAACATGCTGCATCATACAAGATGACGGATAAAAGAAAAAATATAATGAAAGCAAGCGCACTCATAAAAATGTACACGAAGATGAAAAAATAAGAAACTTCACCGTCCACTTTAAAGGTGGACGTAACGCGAGAAGAATAGGGGCAAGGTGTCAACCAAGCACCCCCAACATAAAACCACTGGTGCCGCCACCTCGTCACCGAATCTGGAGCAGTAAGAAGAAGCCTCTTACGAGGAGTAACATAACGACTCTCCCATACGTCGAGACTATCATTAAAGCGATAAAGGGATAGAAAATCATCAATAGTAAACGCTCCCGCCAACCCGTAACGGGCTCAAAGACACAAAAAAACCCAAAAAGATATTCCAAACATTTGGCGAAAGTTGACCAGGGGCCAAGTCAATAGTACACAACAACTCCTGGATCACCGGCAACACATGAAAGCGAAGGCCTCGCCTCAGCATCATAACATAAACGGCGGTCCATCCGGTAGGTGGATTAGAAGCTGACTCCTTCCTTACCGGCAATCGAAGTAAAATGTCGGAGGGAATATTATAATTTTCTCGAATCCCCATAAGGTCTCGCTCACTCAAACAGGTAACCTCACAGGAAGTGGAATCAATCCCACAAGAGAGAGGACGACGTTTACTACTTTTTACCTCGAAGCTCCTAACATAGCTGGGACGATGAGAACTATCAAATGACTCTTCAGAAACAGACTCGCTTTCACAAGACTCAAGCCAACTAGACCCGCTGTCTTCTAAATCCTCACCAGTAACCATCCGATATTCTGAATCGGAAGAAGATGACATTTAAAAAGAATAAGCCCCAATCAAAACAAAGAAATATGACTTAACACATAAAACCTGTCGGGAAAAGGAAATGTCTAGAAGAAAAAATCAAAGTTTGAAATATAGTAGGCAAACTTTCTAAAAAGAGAGCTTACCATGCAAAGTGTGGATGAATGGTTTGAAAATGAAAGGAAATGCCCTCCTTTTATAGATTTTTTCATGGAACACAAATGAAGAATGGCATACACTGTACAAATGTGGATGCCACACTAGACAACAACAAAGACACTTGGTGCGAAGCTAAAAGACATGTGTCTCATGTCATGCAACATGCATACTGTTGATGCCAAAATCTAGTGATTCGGCCCAACTGTGAATTTATGAAAATCGGGAACGATTAACCTGCAAAATAGAGAGAGAAACTGGACACCGGTGTGGTACGAGCCACAGGGTCTCTGATGCCAAAGTCAGTAGGGGGTTTTTACGAGTGTAGTCACAATTACGGGATCAGAATAACTTACCTCTGGCCTCGTTTCTCTCTCTTTTTATCGGGGTTTAGAGATCGTGATCTCCCTCATTTTCCTCGACCCCGTCTTTCTCGGCTCCCCTGGTCTGAACGACCACACACCAACTCATGGGTGCGCTTCTCCTGCTACTGGGGAGCTTCGTACGAGGTAAAATCGAGAGACCAATTCACGTAGTTTGACTGACATGTTCTACACAGGCACGTAGGACCGGGCCTATACTCGAGCCACATCTGTACGTTGGTGCAAAGGATTGGGCCTAGGCCTGGTTCGTGGCTACGCACGCTTGCGAAGGGCCAAGCACACACTCGGCCCACGCGTTCACACGGGGCCGAGCTCACACTCGGTCCAAACTTAGCACGGGGTCGAGCTCACGCTCGGCCCACATTTGCACACGGGCATGGATGGTCGGACACGTGTCCGACCTTCCCCTTTAGGGGTTAGACACACGTCCGACCCTCCCTTGGGGCCGGGGTCTGGTTCGGTTAAATTTGTACAAGACCGAGCTCACGCTCGGCCCACACTTGCACCCGTTCATAGAGAATCGGACACACGTCCGACCTTCTCTCCTGGGGGTCAGACACATGTCCGACCCTCCCTTTGGGGGTCGGGGCCGAGTTCGTATTCGGCCCACACTTACACACGCGCACGATGGGCCGGGCACACGCTCGGCCCACACTTTCACAAGTGCACCGGAGGTCGGATACACGTCCGACCTTCCCTTTCGATGCAAATGGGGGTCGGACACGTGTCCGACCCTCACTCGTGGGTGTCAGACACGTGTCCGACCCCCTTTCCTCCGTCTCGCTTCCCTTTCTTCAGGCCCATCTAGGTGTCTTCGGGCCTCTTCGTGCTCGGGTTAGGATCTTCCGGGCCTGTCCCTCGGCTCTTTGTGGGCCTAGCCTTGGGGCTTGTCGAAGGCCGGATAGGTAGCTCAAATCTTTTTACAACAATTGCCCCTTACTGTGCTTGTCTCCCAGTCTGTGTTTCGGGGGAAAGTAAAGTGACATCACTCCTTGAGGTGTATGGTGTTGAAATGTCGCCACCACATGTATTTGGTTTGGTATGCATGTTGCATGACATGAGACACATGTCTTTTAGCTTCGCACCAAGTGTCTTTGTTGTTGCCTAGTGTGGCATCCACATTTGTACGGTGTATGCCATTCTTCATTTGTGTTCCATGAAAAAATCTATAAAAGGAGGGCATTTCCTTTCATTTTCAAACCATTCATCCACACTTTGCATGGTAAGCTCTCTTTTTAGAAAGTTTGCCTACTATATTTCAAACTTTGATTTTTTCTTCTAGACATTTCCTTTTCCCGACCGGTTTTATGTGTTAAGTCATATTTCTTTGTTTTGATAGGGGCTTATTCTTTTTAAATGTCGTCGTCTTCCGATTCGGATTATCGGATGGTTACTGGTGAGGATTTAGAAGACAGCGGTTCTAGTTGGCTTGAGTCTTGTGAAAGCGAGTCTGTTTCTGAAAAGTCTTGTGGGATTGATTCCACTTCCTGTGAGGTTACCTGTTTGAGTGAGCGAGACCTTATGGGGATTCGAGAAAATTATAATGTTCCCTCCGACATTTTACTCCGATTGCCTGTGGGAAGGAGTCAGCTTCTAATCCACCTCCCGGATGGACCGTCGTTTATGTTATGATGATGAGGCGGGGCCTTCGCTTTCCTGTGTTGCCAGTGATCCAGGAGTTGTTGTGTGCTATTGACTTGACCCCTGGTCAACTTTCGCCAAATGTTTGGAATATCTTTTTGGGTTTTTTGTGTCTTTGGGCCCGTTACGGGTTGGCGGGAGCATTTACTATTGATGTTTTTCTATCCCTTTATCGCTTTAATGATAGTCCCGACGTATGGGAGAGTCGTTATGTTACTCCTCGTAAGAGGCTTCTTCTTACTGCTCCAGATTCGGTGACGAGGTGGCGGCACCTGTGGTTTTATGTTGGGGGTGCTTGGTTAACACCTTGCCCCTATTCTTCTCGCGTTACGTCCACCTTTAAAGTGGGCGGTAAAGTTTCTTATTTTTTCATCTTCGTGTACATTTTTATGAGTGCGCTTGTTTTCATTATATTTTTTCTTTTATCCGTCATCTTGTATGATGCAGCATGTTTTTGGCTGGAGGCTCGTAGTGAAGCGCTAGATTTTTTCCACTGGTGTCGGTCACTGCCCTTGGAGGAACGGGCCAGCTTGTAGTTCGTGACTTATCGTTCTCTCTCGATTAATAGGCTTCTACCAGGTGGGGATGTGTTGTTTTATTCTTTTATGAATTGTCGGGTTCATTACTAATGCTTTTGTGTTACTTGCAACAGGCATGGATCAGGATCTTCCTCCGACTTCGCCTTCACCTACTGTTGGTGGGGGAGCTGGAGGCTTCCCTGCTACTCCTTATCCTCATCCTGGGAACGTTGGGGGAGAAGGTTCGAGGATGGTTCTCGAAGTGGAAGATATGGCTTGGATGGGGGGTGTAACGTCTAACCCTTCAATTGTCGGAGGTGCTTCGAATGTCGGGTCATGGTATCCTGGCGGCGGTGGTGTAGGAGGAAACCAAGCCATGGGGCCTAGTGGGCCGGTGCCGGTAACTACTCCATGCCCCGCAGGTCGATGAAATGAGCTGGTTTGGGGGAGTCTCCACTGTGACCCCCGCTGCTGGGGGGAGTTAAGGCTTTTTTCCGGGGGGTTCTTCTTCTAGGCGCCGTGCCAAACATATTCAGCCTGACTCGGAGGGGGATCTTCATCGTTGGTTCGGTATGTTGTGCCACCTGCGTCGTATCATGATGCTTCAGAACTCGTCCAATTCATAACTGACACTTTAGGCAACTGGGGCGGGGTAATGGAATCTCGCCCTCCACTCTTTGATGAACAAGCTGTTCAGAATCTCATCGAGGGGTCTTCTTCTGCTGTTCAGGTTCGATGATCTCTTTCATTTTTAGTTACTCTCATTCGCTGCAATGTATGAGTCTTGACATTGGCACATTTTCAGGGTTGTTCAAAACTGCTCTTTGGAGCCAATCAGCTAGTTAATGATTTATCTTACATGAGAAAGGTCTTGTCGAGCGGGGGGGATGATGCCAAGTCCCTTAAAGTCGAGGTTGGGCGTCTGAAAAAGAAACTCCAAGCTATTGAGGGGCCCCTTGCGAATTGTCAGAGTCAGTTGGAGGAGGTCCAAACCTGTAAACAGCAGGAGCTGGCTACCAAGGATGCGCTTTATGCTCAGGCGCGTGCCGAATTACTCGAGGCACGGGGTAAGCTGGGGGACGCTTCTGCTCTGGTTGAACTTCTGAAACAAAGTCCTGTCTTTACTACCTTGGCCCAAGCGAACATGCGTAATGGAGTAAATTGGGCGATTAGACGCATGCGTAAAGACCATCCTGCGATTCATGTGGAGCATTATTTGTTTTACTTTGATCAGGAGGTGGCTCAATTCAACCAAGGATGTGGAATGATGGTGTTGTCGAGCGATTGAAGGTGATAAGTCTCGCGCCGTATGACATGTGTTATCATGTAAGGGCCTTCCCAGTTAGGACCCAACACTCCCCATCGTGGGTCTTTGGTGTTGGGCAAAACCTTGCGGAGCACCAGATCTCCTGATTTGAAGTATCTCACTTTCACCTTTGCGTTGTAATATCGTGCTACCCAGTTTTTGTACTCCATGACCCGTATTCTTGCCTTCTCCCGTCGCTCTTTGAGCATGTCTAGTTCCAGCAATAGGGCTTGATCATTTGTTTTTTAGTTAAACGGTTGGGTTTGTGGTGAAATTATACCAATTTCTGCGGGTATGGCGTTTATCCCGTAGAACTTCTCGGCGTCGTCCTATAAGCCCACAAGGCTTTCGGCAGTTCGTCGACCCAAGCTCCTTTTTAGTTCTTCTAGCTTGGTCTTGAGATTTTTCTTAATTATCTTGTTGACTGCTTCGACTTGTCCGTTTGCTTGCAGATGTGCCGGTGATTAGCGGTGGTGTCGAATATTAAGCTCCTGACAAAAATTACGGAAAGTGGTGTTATCAAATTGTTTCCCATTGTCTGTGATTAACGTGTGTGGGACGCCGAAGCGACAGATAATATGTGTCCAAATGAAGTTGGTCACCTTTTTTTCTGTGATAGTGGCTAGGGCTTCGGCTTCAGCCCATTTTGTGAAGTAGTCAACTGCTACGACAGCGAATTTTACCTTCTCTTTGGCTTGTGGCATGGGTCCAATAAGGTCTACTCCCCACTGAGCAAAGGGTCAAGGTCCGACCATGCTGGTTAAGTTCTCCAGGGGTTGGTGTCGTATCGTTGCGAATCTTTGGCATTTATCGCATGCACACGTGTATGCCGTGGCGTCTTTTAACATAGTTGGCCAGAAGTAACCTTGACGAATTATTTTTTGCACCAAAGATCGTGCCCCAGAATGATTGCCGCATACTCCCATATGTATTTCTTTCATGATGTAGGAGGCTTCATCTGTATTTAAGCATCTGAGTAGTGGGTGCGCAAATCCTCTTTTGTATAAGGTTCCTTGATCCAGAGTGTAGCGGGATGCTCGATGACGTATCCGTCGTGCCTCGTCTTTGTCAGGGGGTAGGGTGCCCCTGTCGAGGTATTGAATGATTGGGGTCATCCATGATGTGATCGGTGAGGTTTCGGCAGCACTATTCAATTCACTGGACTGTATACTCGATTGGGTCAAGATTTTAACTAGGACTGACCGCCGAGTATCTGCATCAAACGAAGCGGCTAACTTGGCTAGTTAATCTGCGTTAGCATGCCGTGGGATTTGTTCAAACGTAACTTCCTCGAAGGTGGCTGACAACTTTTTCACTTTGTCTAAATAGGCTGTCATGCGAGCCTCTTTAGTCTGGTATACTGCTGTCACCCTGTTGATAACAAGCTACTGCTGTCACCCTGTTGATAACAAGCTGGGAGTCACTTTTGACTTTTAAGTGTGTGACTCCTACAGCTGCTGCCACTTGAAGTCCAGCGACCAGGGCTTCATACTCGGCTTCGTTATTAGAAGCTGTGAATGTGAAGCGGAGGGCATATTCGAAACGATCACCTTCCGGGGACTGCAACAATAAACCGGCACCTCTGCCCTTTTTGTTGGAGGATCCGTCAACGTGAAGAATCCACGGCTCTGGTGTCATTATTGAGAAGGTTTTCTCACTGCTTTTTTTGGGTAAGCTCGGTGATAAAATCTGCTACTGCCTGCCCTTTGATGGAGGGTCTGGCCTGGTAGTGGATATCGTATTCGTTGAGCTCTATGGCCCATTTCAATAATCGTCCTGACGTCTCAGGTTTTTGCAACACCTATCGTAAAGGGTAATTAGTCAACATTATTATTTTGTGCGCCTGGAAATATGGTCGCAAGCGTCTAGCGGAGGTGATCAAAGCTAGGGCAAGTTTTTCTACCTGCGGGTAGCGAGTTTCTGCCCCCACCATTGCTTTTCTTGTGTAGTAGATAGGCAACTGTCGATTATTTTTGTCCCTTACAAGTATTGAGCTGACTGCTTTGTCTGATGCTGCGACGTAGAGGTATAATACTTTGCCTGTTACAGGCTTTGACAGGAGTGGGGCACTGCCGAGGTATGTTTTCAGCTGTGAAAGTGCAACGTCGCACTCGGTCGTCCACTCGATCTTCCCTTTCAGTTTAAGGGCTTTAAAAAACGGTTGGCATTTGTCGGTAGCTCGACTGATAAAGCGACTGAGAGCTGCTATTTTTCCATTTAAGCTTTGCAGCTGTTTCAAGGTTTGAGGGGGCTTCAGATTCAATACCGCCTGGATTTTCTCAGGGTTTGCTTCGATTCCGCGTTGGTGCACCAGAAACCCGAGGAACTTCCCTGATCGAACTCCGAAGGCACATTTGCTAGGGTTCAGTTTCATTTGGTACCGTCTCAGGGTCTGGAACGCTTGGGAGAGATCGTCCAGATGTTTGTCGGCTAGTTTGCCTTTTACTAGCATGTCGTCTACGTACACTTCCATGTTCTTTCCTATAAGATGGGAAAACATGCGATTAACTAGCCATTGGTATGTGGCTCCGGCATTTTTTAAGCCCAAAGGCATGACATTATAGCAATACAAACCTCGACTGGTGACAGAGAAAGTCTTTTCCTGGTCGGCGGTGTGCATTCGGATCTGGTTGTATCCGGAGTAGGCGTCCATGAAGGTCAGGACTTCGTGTCCCGAGGTGGCATCTACCAGCTGGTCTATTCTTGGCAGTGGGAAGCTGTCTTTGGGACACGCCTTGTTGAGGTCTGTGAAGTCGATGCATGTACGCCATTTCCCATTAGGCTTTTTAACTAAGACTACGTTAGAAAGCCATTCTGGATAGTGAACTTCTCGAACGAATTTGGTCTTGAGTAGCTCACTCACTTGTTCAGAGATGATTTCGTTCCGCTCGTGGTTGAACGCCCTTCGCTTTTGTCTAACCGGTTTATGATCCCGATCGATGTTTAGGTGGTGTACCATGATCTTAGGGTCTACGCCAGGCATGTCTTCTGTTGACCAAGCGAATACGTTGTAATTGTTTTTTAGGAAGGTGATGAGCTTTTCCCTGAGTTCGGGGCTCAAGCTTGTTCCTATTTTAACTTCCTGATCCTCAGTCAATAGACGGATCGTTTCCAGTGGCTCTGCTTGTTCGCTTTCTCGGTTCTGATCAAGGTCAGATGGTGATGGAAGAGTTATAGGTGAACTATTATCCACACTTTCCTGATTTTTCCAGTTGTTCACGTATCATTTGGACTTCAGGTTTTTTCCCTTTAAGTGCTGTGTGGTAGCATTCCCGAGACACCTGTTGTTCACCGCGTACTTGGCGAGGGTCAAACACGTGTCTGACCCCCACGAATGAGGGTCGAACACGTGTCCGACCCTCGAAAGGGAAGGTCGGACGTTTGTCTGACCTCCCGTGCAAGTGTGGGCTGAGCGTGTGCCCGACCCATCGTGCGCGTGTGTAAGTGTGGGCCAAATACGAACTCGGCCCCGACCCCCAAGAGAGAAGGTTGGACGTGTGTCCGACCCTCTATGCACGGGTGCAAGTGTGGGCCGAGCGTGAGCTCGACCCCGTGTAAGAAATAGGCCGAGCGTGAGCTCGGCCTTGTACAAATTTAACCGAACCAGGCCCCGACCCCAAAGGGAGGGTCAGACGTGTGTCTGACCCCTAAAGGGGAAGGTCGGACACGTGTCCGACCATCCGTGCCCGTGTGCGAATGCGGGCCGAGCGTGAGCTTGGCCCCATGCTAAGTTTGGACCGAGTGTGAGCTCGGCCCTTCGCAAGCGTGTGTAGCCACGAACCAAGCCTAGGCCCAATCCTTCGCACCAACGTACATATGTGGCTCGAGTACAGGCCCGGT
Organism: Sicyos baderoa; assembly: GCA_037832685.1. Classification (NCBI taxonomy): domain Eukaryota; kingdom Viridiplantae; phylum Streptophyta; class Magnoliopsida; order Cucurbitales; family Cucurbitaceae; genus Sicyos; species Sicyos baderoa. Next base: position 3,302 of record JBBMEF010026622.1, on the reverse strand, counting down.
CCTAAGTGCCTGTGTAGAACATGCCTGTCAAACTACGTGAATTGGTCTCTCAATTTTACCTCGTACGAAGCTCCCCAGTAGCAGGAGAAGCGCACCCATGAGTTGGTGTGATGTCGTTCAGACCAGGGGAGCCGAGAAAGACGGGGTTGAGGAAAATGAGGGAGATCACGATCTCTAAGCCCCGATAAAAAGAGAGAGAAACGAGACCAGAGGTAAGTTATTCTGATCCCGTAATTGTGACTACACTCGTAAAAACCCCCCTACTAACTTTGGCATCGGAGACCCTGTGGCTCGTACCACACCGGTGCCCAAGTTTCTCTCTCTATTTTACAGGTTAATCGTTTCCGATTTTCATAAATTCACAGTTGGACCGAATTACTAGATTTTGGCATCAACAATTATATACACAAGATTCTATGCATGAAAACATAAATTCTTGTTTATTTCACATGTTTTTTAGTACAAATTAAGTAAGCAATACCATTAACCTTATGAGCATATTACTACTCTCAATTAAATGAGAATCTAAATATCAATATTTAAGATCGAATCTGTAATTATAATATTAAATTTAGTTAATACTAAACAATGTAATCAACACATCATCAACTTTATTATCGATATTGTAGTGGTGCTACCATGTTTGTAAGTATATGAAATTAAAGATGAAATACATATATTTAGATTTAGATGAAATACATATATGAAATTAAAGGCATAGTCAAACAAAATATATATATATATATATATATATATATATATTTTGTCGAATCTTTTTTATTATTCCACTTTATTGTTGAGTTAAATAAGATTTTTTTTATTCTTATTACTTTTTTGGTATTGCACATTATTCCATAAACTGTAATTCAACAAAAAAAAAAAATTTAGATCATACTTTAAAGGAAATTTGCAAATGGATGAAACAAATTGGTTGGTATTCTCCTACTTTCTTAAGGAAAGATGTATACATGGTAGAAAGGATGAAACAAATTGTAAGAAAGTTGAGAGAAAATAAACTTAAATTTGAAAAACAAAAAACAAGAAATCAAATGGTTATCAAACGGGGCCTAAATAATGCAACTTGAATAAAAAAGTGGCAATATAGAAGGATTAAGCAAATCTGTAGCAGGAGAATTGAAGGATGAAACAAAATAAAATTGAGAAATATCATTGAACACATTCAAAATGAACACTTAATCTAGATCAAAATTTGGAATTGAGATTCATTTTTTTATATATAAGGAACAAGATTGAATTTCATATCTCATAAGTTTTTCAATTTCGCCCATTCAACTTTCACCAGACTACCCATATTTAATTGTCTTCACAAGCTTTTGTTTGCTCAAATCAGCAAACCTACTCCCTTGATTTTGGAAAGTTTCAAAAATGTTTATAAATTTTAATCAACGTATCAAAAATATTATATTTTATATATAAATAGAAACCGTTACAATTTGTTAACCTGAGTAGTTGCTCAGCCGCATTAATATGTATGTCCAATAATTAAAAAATCATAGGTTCAAGTCCCCACCCCTCATTGCATTTATAACCTTGATTTAAGAATTATTTTATGTAAATATTAATGGTTAACAATTGTTTAATTGTCATCTTTAAAGTTTTACATTGCTATTATTTAAATAATTCAAGGTTTTTAAATTCATCCCAATAACAATTTTCTTCTTTTTTGTTTCCTGTCAAAAAAAAAAAAATCTTTTTTTTTTTTTTTTTTTTATCTATTTTTTTTAAATTTTTTGTCTTTCGGAGTACGATGAAATGGAAGATTATGATTGTGAATTTTATGTTTCTAGAAGACTTTTTTTTTTTTTGTTACTATGACATTTAAGTGTGCTTAATATGTTAAACTTCATTAACATTTTTCACAAAAAAAACTCATTAATTTAAGTTTCTCATTATATTTTTTATAGTTTATCTATTTTTCATTTAAAACAAAATTTTAACCGATTCAATCCAAAATTAAGGATATGAGTAGTTTCACGTTTTTTTAAAGTTTAAACGTGTCAAAAGTTAATGGCATGTTTGACATAAACTTCATAGTTCAAAGATATATTTGATAATTTAGCTTCTTTTTTTTTCTTTTGCATTGACATATATAATTGATCATTCATATTAATTTTCTTGATCCTAGGGCTATAAAAGCTGCGACAATGATTCTAAATCTTACTATATCTGGTAATGGCGCGTTCGTCACCGTTAAGGATTCAACAGATTTAGCTGAAGTATAGTCTTTTGATTTGTGTTCCTTTAAATGATAACTAGTTTAAGTAACTGATTACCTAAACAACAATTGTAGGTGCATAAAAATGGTACATACATTTTTTTTTTTTTTTTTTTTTTAATTTTGAGATTACAACAATTAAGAGACTCGAATCCAAGACCTCTAAGTCATTAGGTGAGCATGTTGAGCTATTCTGTTGGTAGTGGTGCATAGGGGTGCACAAATAACCCGACAACCCGAGAAACCCGAATCAACTCAACCCAATTTGTCGGATTGGGTTGGGTTGAATTACATAAATGGATTGGGTTGAGTTCAAAATCATAGAATTTTCATGGGTTGGGTTTGGTCAAGGGTCGACTAAAATCAAACCAACCCAACCCGACCAATCCGAATTTATTATTTAATTTAAAAAATATTTTTTTTAACCTATAATATAATTAGGGGTTTTTTGCTTGAATATACCAAATTGATAAAATATTTACAACACTAGACAAATTTGAAAAATTTTAGCAACCATAATCATATATACGGTATAAAGTAATACTTTTTATATTGAAAAATTAATACATAATACACTATGATGAGTATTATTTATATTGTATATTTGACTATGGATGCTAATATTTTCAAATTTGCCTAGGTCCGTAATTATTTTGTAAAATTGGACTATTATTATTGTTAGACTTTTTATTTTTTAATATTTTTAAAACTTTAAACTTATTGATGAGGTTTTTTTAAAATTAGGTAAACTTGAATTTCGCATTTGCAATAAGAATACACTTATGTTAATGTTCGTCCTAAGATTTTAGGAATCGAAAAAGGGGCGTTCAAGATTATTTATTGAGTACATGAACTTCTTTAATTTTAGGTTAGTTGCAAATATTTGAATCCGATAACCTAACCCAATCCAACCCAAAAATAAAGGGTTGGCTTGAGTTGGGTTGTGTCTTTAATTGGATTGGGTTGGGTTGAGAATTGATCGACCCGAATTTTTGGGTTGGGTCGAAAATCACTCCAACTCAACCCATGTACATCCCTAAGTGGTGCACACACTTATTTTCTATAT
>JBBMEF010026601.1:0-16830 GCA_037832685.1 Sicyos baderoa | reverse complement strand
AATAAAGCAATATTAAAGTCCTACAACTACTCTTCACTTCTTATTCCTCCGCTTGTATACTTTCGTCACCTTCGGAACCGTATCATGATTCTATAGATTTCCATTAGAAAATACGTGAACTTCCCCATTACACACTCTTATAGTATCTGAAATAATAAAGCACAGAGTTTAACCAATCTTCCAATTACTCGCTCCCTATAAAGGCCTCACAGAAATCGTTGATATCAAAACTCAAGGTAATTTTGTAGTTCTCTCTATAAAATGTCCCCCAAGTCTCGTGTGCCAACGAGACGACCATTTGGTAGTATTTCCTTGTAGTAGTATATGGAAGTGTGCTACTATTTCTCTTTGCTTGTACAACATTAAAATTTAATTCAATTAGTACCCAGGTTCACTTGAGTTCTTTCACACGCTTCCTTACCAAAAATGTACAACTATGTCTAACCTGTAACCTCTCCACATGACACCACTACATCTGAAACACTGAGATTGTGTTGTTTCGTGTTATCGTCTTTATACTGCTGTGCTTCTTTGACTAAACTGAATTGTTGAACTCAGGAGATGAGTCAGATGATAGTATTGCATGGAGTCCTTGTAGATCTAGTTAGCCATCTCTAACCCATTCCTCTAGTTCTTGTGTAATGCTTCAACATACGTTGGCCGATCGTCTAACCAGAAGGGAAAGCAGATAACCAGGATGCTATTGAGGTGAATCATCGTCATAAAATCAATACCAAATGATAGGACTTAGGACTTTGGACTTAGGTAGCTGTCGTGTGGGGTCAATTTGATGGCCTTAGAGATCTATGAGGTCATGGATTCAATCTGGAGTGGTCATTTACTTGGGAATTAATTTCTTATTGAGTTTCCTTTGACATCTAAATATTGTTGGGTCATGCGATTCATCCTAATAGTTGAGGAGCACTTGAACATGCCCGATATGATTTTTTTTTTTAAAGAATAATTTAGGCAACTTGACTCTTCTTTTTTTTTTTTTTTTAATGAGAAACAGAAACTTTTCATTGATCAATGAAATAAAGAACAAAGTCAGTTACAAAAGATGCATAAGGTGAAGGGTTCAATCCATTGTGCCTACCTACCTAGGAATTAATTTTCTACGGTTTCCTTGACATCCAAATGTTGTAGGGTCAGACGGTATGTCCCGTGACATTATTCGAGGTGCGCGAAAGCTGGCCCGGACAATCACGAGTATAAAAAAAAAATAGTTACAAAAGATGCTACCAAAGTGGAAATAAGAAAGTAAGGTCATAGATACAAAAGGGAGGAGTCCGCAAGAGTGGCACAGTGGTTGAAGACTGACTTGGGTTTTGAAGGTATGCTTCCTTCAAGGTCCTAGGTTCGAGACTTACCTGTGACATTACTCCTTCGATGTCTCCGATGTCTGGCCTAGTGACGGGCGTGGTTACCCTTGTTTCAAAAAAAGTTACAAAAGGGAGGAAGCCTACGACTTCAAATTTTTTTCAGTATGAATAGTTTCAAAAAAGAAACAAAAGGAGGGAGATTTCATTTAGGGCGAGTTCTTCGTACATCAAAGATGGTGTTGGGGTTCGCTTACACATTAAAAGGAATGTCGTTTCTTCAGTTTCGTTTCTCATTTTGGACAAAGTTCTTCACTGCGAATTGTGTTGAGTGGAATTTCGTTATTAAAGTGGGAAGGAGGTCAATCTGTAATGGGTTTGGTCCGTTTGGGGTGGATTCGCGAGCTTGGGTTGCCATCAAGTTTTTCTGGCGAGGTTTTGGTACGAATCCTCATGGCGAGTATTTGAGTTTGACAAACCATGGAGGCTTGCGAGCAGGATGGGTAACCGTTCGTTGAGATGGGTCATGGTAATTTCTGGTGTGCTCGTATTAAAGGCTATGTTGCGTGACGACTATGGTAATTTTTGGTGTACTCGGATTAAAGGCTAAGTTGCATGATGACTTTGCTTTAACAGGGAAATTAAAGGCTTTGATGTGTCATTGAAAATCCGATTTAGGCCACTTGACATGCTGATACTTTTCTTTTACTTCTTTTATTCTTAACCTGGTTATGCAAGTCAGCTAATACAATACAGTTACAGTAGGTCCAAATAAACGACATCATGAATTGTTTTACAAATTCTACCTATTTTACTCTTTTATTCTGATTTCTTTATTTCTTCATTTATTTTTTTCTTTTCTATTTTATTCATGATCCAGGCTCTGTCAAATGTCTTCTCTTCTCTAAATTGCCAAGACCACAATGCTTTTCTTGGTTTCTAATAAGTTCTGTAAATAGTACTAAAATCTTTGAAATACTTCTGCAGATTATCCTTTCCCAGGAGAAAAATATCCAGAGATTGAATGGGCTGGTGCAGAGTCTTAGAAGACAGTTGCTCCAGTGCAGGGGTGAACACGAGGCGGAGAATATCACGGTCACGCCCATGACTGAGCTTCTAACAGTGCTCGACCAGCAGCCGATGTTAGATGATTAGATTCCATGGCACCGACTGCCACGGCTGCTGTTTGCAAGCTCCGTTTCTGTTTAGTTATATCAGTAATCTAGCTTCAACCTCGAGCCTGTATCATTATTACATTTTCATAGGACTTTTTAACTGTAAATGTAGAACATTTTTCTCCTTGTTCAACTCTATCCATCACTGATAATTGTATCAAATACAAGCTCCTATTATAAGCCATTGCAGATGCTATTAAGAACTTCCCTTTGTTTTCTTCTGGACAAGAATCAACTTTTGAGAGAAAAAATAAAGAAACTTAGAAGATTTTATTATTTGTAATACTTCACTAATAATAAATAATATTGTAATGATAATACATATTAATGATAATACTATATTAATGACTAAATTTAAATATTATAAAATTTGCCTATATTTGAGCCGTACAATTACCAAAAAAAAGACAACACAAATAAAATCTACACAATCCAGTGAGAGTAAGGGGCTTCAGTCAAGTAAAATACGATGTATTATGAAAAAAGCTAATGGTCATTTTGTTAAATACTTGAACCATGTTTTCTTTTAGGTACAAAGTGGGTAAGGGGCCAACAAGATATTATTGTTGTTAAATAGTATGAAGCGAAATATCAATTTTCAGGATTAAATTCGTGACCGTATAATTAAAACGCGCCACCAATTACGTTCAATACTTGGACAATGTTAATTACTACTGAGCATTGGTAAAAAAAAAAACTAAATATCAAGTTCAAAAATAATTATTAATCATTCCTTAATAATAATGTTTTTTTATGTGAAATAATAACCCAAAAATATTTGTAGTACAATACAACACATTTCTATTTGTATATATATATATATATTTTCTATCTCTCCTCTCTGTGTCCAACTTTTATGGCTGGTCCATAGGTGTGCTACTAAATGCACTTAACATACATTCAATGGGGGATTGATTTCAACATTGAAATTCCAAGTTTCACAGTTGAGGGACTTTGAATATTTCTAGCATTTAATCAAGTTTTTGAATTGTATGTACTTTTTTCCCTTTCTTTTTTACATATTTTTCTTTCATTATCCAAACATTGAAATAACTATCAAAATATTTATTCAAAAATAATAATAATAATAATAACTATCAAAATACGTCCTCAAAAAAAAAAAAAAAAAAAACTATCAAATTAAAGTACTTTTCGGTCTGAAAAAACAATTTCGAAGTCTAATATCTTCACTCAAGTGTATAACTCAGTAATCATAAAGTTATAATTCAAAATTATTTATCTTAGAATATTTTCATGTTAAAATTTATTGTGACAAACATTGTATTCTAGTAAAGAAAAACAAGTAAAAGCTAGTTAATTTATATATAATAGTAAATATTTGGATCCAAACTTATCAGTATTTTGATTATTTTCAATAAAATAAATCATCTAACCTTATAATATTTGGTGGTCAAAAAAATTTAATTTATATTAGATAGTCATTATTGATTGAGCTTATATATAATCTTTGATTTTATCGATCTATAATGGTTAATAAATCTCTATTAGTGTATATTTTAAACTTAAAACGTAAATTGGTATCACTTTTAATTAGAATATATCTGCATAGGCTATTACCAATGTCGATAATATTCTAATTTATATACCTAAATTAAGATCGGTTCTTCACATTCTAACTTAAATATACTACATATATCAACTGTGAGTATTTTTTTTTATGAACAAGATATTGGAAATGAGTTAAAGCTCTAGTGATCAATATTTAAATTTTAATATTTGACAAATAAACCTTAAGAACCAAATGCAATAGAGTTGAAACCCCACATATAAGATGACTACAAACCCTACATAGAAGGTACTATTGTTATCAAATAAATGAGAGCAAATTACTGATTTTCATAGTCAAACCCATTGGCCATGATGTTAAACTAGATTACCATCAAACAATGTAATCAACACGTCAGAAAACCTTTCTCTAAAGTCGGAAGTTCTCCTAGAAAAGGAAAAAAAAAAAAGACACTGTCATTTTTTTTAATGGGAGGAGACTATAAACTCTGCATAAAAGGTAGTACTACCGCTATAAAATAAATGAGAGTCAAATGACAAATATTGATTTTCATGGTCGAACAATGACTATGGTGTTGAGCTAGATTACATCCAAATAGTGTAATCAACGCATCACCAACCCTTTCTCTAAAGTGGAAAGTTCTCATAGAAAAGGGAAAAAGACATTATCATTTTTTTTTATATTCATAACTGCCCGGGTCAATTTGCACTTACCTCGACTAATTTCACGGAACATACTGCCTGACCCTACAACATTTGAATGTTAAGGAAATTCGTAAGAAGTTAATTTCTAGGTAAGTAGCCACCATGGATTGAACCCACCACCTTAAACACTTCAAGACCCAGTTTGACCACTTAAACTACTCCATAACGGTTAAAAGACATTATCATCCGAGCATTGGTTACGACCTAAAAAAAAGCATATAAATGAATGTGTGCCTGGGCTCACAAATTTATTGAGTATTCATTTCATGCACTAATTCATGAAACTGCATACAACTTATATTACATTTCTTTTTTCCTCCATTTACTTTATTTTAAAGTTTTTCAATATTCTAGTTTCTTATTCAATTTTAGGGTAGTAGAAAAAGCAGCCATATTTAATATTGGCAACTTTCATGGCCTTCTTGTCATTATTCTAGACTGGGAAACTTTTTTGTTTTAGATTGGTTTGATTGATCATCTTCTCATCATAAATTGGGTAAACTTTTGAAAAACAATTCAAACAAATTTTACCAACCATGTCCCAACAGTTTACAACTTATTTATGAGGAAAGAAAATGATGTTAAATTGAATTTGGCCCAAAACTTGTTACCAACTCACAAACCTTTTTGGCTGATGTAAATTTATACAACCAAAAGAATAAATCAAAGCATCAATCAAGGAAATCTTCCTTTTTCTAATTTCTATAATATTTATTATTATTATCTTATAAAAAAAAAGTGAGTCTATTTAACCATAATTGGTATAAGGGGAGGGAGCAATAGAGAGAGACCTAACATGCTTTGTCTTTTCTTTTCAATGCCTCTAAAGCTTTAAAAAAAATGAGCTACATTATTGTTTTAACATTTTATTAATACAAAATATGTTCTAGGGAAAGGTTTTAGAATGAGACTGAAAGTCTTCAAGATATTTTTTTTTTTTTTTTTAATAATTGATGAATTATTTTTTCAACCCCTAAAATGGGGAAGGAACTATGTATTTATAGAGCCCTCTTAAAGCTCCATGTGGATTTGGCCTTTAAATGTCCTTTGGCGCCGGAACATTAGATTTAGGCTATTTAAATTGTATTTTATTTTGACAAAAAAAAAAGAAAAACAACGTATAATTAGAGATGTCCACAAGACGTATAAGATGAGGAAGGCTTTTATGAGATTTGATGGCAATTCTCGTCTCTACAAAATGATAATTCTTGCCTCTACGAAATTCATCATTTTTTATAAGATCCGAGTAGGGATTTTTTTGGCGGGAAATTTTTCTCCACACTTACATTGAATGAGGCTATAGACACAACAAACCCAACATCCCAGTACTTCACTTAGTTCCAAGCGTGGTTGATAGGGCTGTTGTGAAAGTATACATTGATTAATATTGTGAGAATTTGTATAAGATTGTTACCAAATGAATTGGTGACGTATTAGTTATTTAGATGGGTGATAATCGATTTCAATACCACAATTAATAGAATCTTCTTTGTAGGGTTTGTCGTCTATTAAAACAAATGGTTATAAGATTGTTTATAAAAATGCATAATTTATATATTTTTTATAGTTATTTGTCTGGTGGGAAAATGAGGTTTGTATCAAAGACAGAATCATATTAACCTTTAGTAATATTGATGTCCCCAAAATGAATATGTAGCTTAATTGACATTCAAATTTGCTAATAACCACGAGATTTATGATTTTAAATTAATGAAAAATGAGATCATATTAACCTTTAGTAATATTCTCCATTATTATTGAACTAAAAACGAGCTTTTTAATTAATTTGACAAAACATGTATTTTTTACTTTTAAACTCTACTTCTAAAATTCATAGATATAAACTTTAGATAATTTATGATGTATGTAAATTGGTTCATGAAAAACTCACAAATAAGAAAAATAAACATGATACATTAGGATCTAAATTTCAAATTATTTTCCAATAGAGCAGTAGTTCAAGCGACATTAATGTACGCCTAATGGTGTAGAGGTCTTGGGTTTCAGTCTTCCTCATCTCCCATTATTGTAATTTCAAAAAAAAAAAAAAAAAAAAATCAAATTATTTGAATTTTCAACCATAATCTTTAATCTTCGTTGTCAATTTGTTGCATAAGGTCAATAACTACTCTTCAATAAAGAGGAAAATAAAAAGTATTACAAGGAAAATGACTCGTTCTAAGAATAAGAAAATAATTTAAAAAGTATATAAAAAATAAATCTTCATGGCATTTCAATATTATTTCGCCCATTCTTAATGGGTGGTTTTGTTATGACTTTTTATATAGATGGAAATAAAGGAAACTAATTAGCATTTCTGCCGCTAAAATTTTACTAGGAAAAATTTGTGGGTTCGATGATAAGGATGAATTATGATTTTAATAATCAAACGAAAATTAACCATCGAATCGGTCGGTGGTGTGTAGTTATCTAAGAATGGTAATCTATTTCAACTCTGTACCATGATAGTCGCTTACTTAGGTATTAATTTTTTACCAGTTTTTTTGGCATCTAAGAATATTAAAAATCAAATTATTTTTAATTAATTTGACAAAACTGGTTCAGACGGTCACAAATATTGAAAAAAAAATTAACTCTATAATCACAATTCAATTATGCAAATCGATTTTTATTATTTGATAATGATACTACTCTCCATATAAAGTTTGTTGTCCCTCCCCCTTCTACTAAAAAAAAAATAAACTAAAATTGAAAATAAGCTTATATAGAGAATTTGTTGTATGTGTCAAAATTTAGCCAAAATATTTCAATTTAATAAGAAAAAATTATAAATATTAAAAATATTGAGAACTTAGCAAAATTTTCAAACAATTTTTTTAATCCAATTATAATCATGATTAAAATCACCCTTCTATAGAATTAAAATCATCCATTCAAATTTATTAAACTTCTATCAACGTCGATTGATTTTAATCAATAACTACATATATATAATTGGATTAAAAAATAAACATAGTTCCACAGAAGTTTTTTTTTTTTTTTTTTGAGATTAGTTCAACAGAAGTTAAGGTTATCCTCTCACTACATATTTTGGAAAGAAAAAAAAAGTTAGCAAATGGTAACTAAATCAAATTTGATTATTGTAACTCCATACTTAAATCTTAAATATATTTTTTGTTTCATAATATTTAAAGTGAAAATCCGAATTTTTGACCTTTAAGTCACTAAATTATACCAATTAAATTTTCATCTAGGTCAACAAAAATAATAAATAATAAATATTAATTTGATTGATATAATATATATTATGAAAAAAAAATTATAACTAAGAAATCCTAGATTTGAATTTCACTTTTTATTCAACAACAAATAGAAGATAAGAGATTAGAACATATTTCTTTTTGCTTGTAAAAGTTTGACTTGAAGAAAGCAAAAGACAGAAAATTAATTCTGATTTTGGAGATCCAGAAAATGAGGGTCAACTTTTATGAGACATGGTTATTAATGTTTGATTCAAAGAGATATATATTTACCTCTATTTGTGTGACATGATTTAATATCCTTAATTATTTTTTGTATACTGTGTCCCAATTTTATGAGCCTACTCTTAACCTAGCTCTCATTTCCATTAATACTCTCTTCTTAGAGTCAAGATCATTAAATTAGTTTAAACTATTATTAATTAGGTTAAGTAATTATAATTTTGTTTGCTTGAGTATGTTTTATTTTATTTTCCTCCCATATGCAAATGCTTGCTTTGTATACCCACTTCAATTGATCATTTATGTGAATGAATAAATAAGTAGAAATTTTGAAGATTTTTTATAATCTTTAAAATTTGAAGTTCAAAAATTGTATAAATGATTAAAAAAGTCTTCAAAACTGAAGATATAATGAATTTAATTTATGATCGATCATTTAGATTAGATCCAATTTTTTTACAAGTTTTTTCTTTTTTAAAAAAAAAGTATACCGAAGCTTATTGAGTCTTAGGTTATCACATTATTAATTTATAAATAGTTTGTGTATTATCTTAACAAAGAGTAGACATAGATGACTAAAAAATACTAAAGAAGAAAACACAAAAGAATATTTTTCTTTGTAGAACCTATGTAGATTCACTAACGTTAAATGAATAAAAGCATGGTGTGTGGTAGTTACTAAATGATGGATGGTTATTAAGATCATGGATCACAAGAAAAAGGATGAAATAGAAAATTAAATTAAGCATTAGAATTTCCAACATGTCCCATTTGATCCATGAACACCTCATCGATGTTACAATGAAAAACAAAATCATACATTATAGCGGCAAGTTTTCTAAATGCGAGTATTTATCTTCTATATATTACAATGTATCGTGTTTTTCTCAACACAACCCTCATACTTTTATGAATAAACCATATGTTTATTTGAGATCCATACCGAAAGTAATATTTTTTCAATAATAAATATGTATGTGCACAAACTAAATGAAAAAACATAAATGGAATAAGAGTTTCAATAAAAACCAAATGTACGTAAAATGAATATAACATAGAGGAATCAATTCTCATTCGGATTACATGATCCTTGAAATTCTTTAGTTGTATGTCTTTAGTCAAAATCAACAATCATCAATTCGGTGCTAATGTATTCAATGATAACTTTCTTATCTTTAACACATTCTTGTATGATCAAGTATTATATTTAATGTCGATATGTTTAATTCGACTTACCACTTTTGTTGTTCTTAGCCATAAATGAGTTGTCACAATACATTATTCTTAACGACATACAAATAGAGTCAAGAACTCTAAACTCATAAATGAAACTATTCAACCATACGCCATATGAGGTAGCGTATAAACATGATACGAACTCGACCTCCATAATGAAAGTAGTCAATCACTTCCAAATTGTTGATTCGTTTGTACATGAGTAAATAATCTTTTGTTCATTGAATGTATCTTATAACCTTCTTTGTATCTTTCTAGTGGTCAACACCTGAGTTACTTTGAAATCTTCATAACATCCTAATAATCAATGTCGAAACATATGGAATGTTCTTCATCTGTACGTGTTTAAGCTCATTTTTAGGATACTGCAGAAGTCTAAATTTATTACCTTTCACAATGGGTGCTACGCTTGGTAACAATCTTTCATCCAAAATCTCTCAAAACGTTGTTGATATAGATCTCTTGATGTTTTGTCAACATTATCATGTGAAACACGACCAGGTTGTTCAACAATTTCAAGAATTGGTTGAATCTCATTGTCTACTAGACTATGATCAACAACTTGTAGTTCTTCAGGCTGGATTGGTTCTTCAATACACATTTGAACTTGAGGCGCATGCTATCAATAATGATCAGTTCATGACTTGAAGTATCACGTTGAATATTTGAATGATCTTTCTCAAGATCAATATCCTAATTAGATCGATTGCTAACACAAATCAAGTTATTCTCAAGAAATTTTTCATTTCTCAATTCCATAAACCTAATGCTATAAGATGAACAATAAAATATATATCTTAGACCATTTAGCATATCCATCCATCTTTGATGAAGAACAACTCTCTCCTTCCAAACTTTGTTAGGGATTTGAACTTGGGAACATCACATTTTATTTCAGAGAAATTCGTAGATTGAAATGCTACAATTAATCAATTATGCTCATGTTATTAACTTTGAACCTAATTATGAAGTATATATAACACCTTATACCAATGTAGAATTATGAACATGAATATCAATTTAGAATCACGAAGAATATAAATATAGTGACATAAAATTTATCATAGGGCTAAAGTTTTAATTCAATCTGATTCATTTAAACTAATGATAAAGCTATCAAATTATGTTCCTTTTTTTATTCCACGTGGATAAATTAATATTTTATGCTAGTTAATTTGAAGTATGTTTCTACCAATATAGAATCACGAAGAATATGAATATAGTGACATAAAACATGCATGTGGCCTAAAGTTCTAATTCAATTAAATTCATTTAAGTATAATGATAAAACTATCAAATTATGTTCTTTTTTCTAATCCGTGTGTGTAAAATAGAAAATATAATTTAATATTGGGAAATTGTAATGGATGACCTATTCATACAAAATAATTACAAATGTAGTCAAATTTGAAAATATTTGTATCCATACTCATAAATACAAGTATTTATTGTAATTATTATCAATACAATATTATATTTTATTAATACAATATCGTGTATTAATACAATATCGTGTATTATTAATATTAATATAATGACTATAATTGCTAATTTTGTTTAAAAGTGACAATATTTGTAATCATTTTTTGAATTTGACTAGTCTTGTAAGTTTTTCTTTAATATTTTATCCTAATTAATCACATGAAACACGATAAAAAATTATTGCAGGATAAGATTTATCATATTACACAAGTTAATCACAACTAATGTTTATTATCCAAATGTGATTCTAATGAACTTTATTATAAATTAATTAATAACAGATATTGTGTCTATTCTCTAATTTAATCAAATCATATGGATCTCTCAAACGCCAAAAGTAGCATAGCTTTATTGCCATTTTGTACGACCTAGTAACCCATGGAAGTTCTAATATACGTCATATGGCGCATGAACACATATATATTAAGTTTATAAAAACTTTTCTTTAAAATAATTTATGGACATGGATTCTCGATTCCAAAACATTAATCTCTTCATATTCTTTAGTTTGTAACAATTTATATTATATAATACTTTCCTATTTTGTAATAATTTAGAATTCGGTTGATAACATTTCATTTTTATTTTTTTGTTTTTGTTTTTATTTTTATTTTTAAAAAAATTGATTTGTTTGATAGCTATTTTTTTTTAATTTTGATTTTTTTAAATATTAAAAAAAATTTAAAAACTAAAAAAAACCTTTTTGTTTTTTTTTTTCCTAGAAAAATACTAAAATAAAATGACATAACACGTCACAATTAAAGCTCGAATCCGTAAATTTTAAGTTTATTAAATCAATAATATTTTAAAATAATTTTATTAATTATTAAAAACAATAAATTTTTATTTTATAAAAAACAAAAATAGTTCCGAAAGTATTTTTAGTTTTTAGGTTTTAAAAAACAAAAATGGTTATCACCCTACTTTAGTCTGGATATCACATAATTGACATAAATGAGAGTCAAATATTGATTTTAAAAATCGAATGGGTGAATACTTTGATAACTACATTTTTAAGTACATTGAGTTTTTCAAACCAAATTAAAATTTGAAACTTAAAAAAATAAATTTCTAAATACTTGTTTTGATTTATGGAATTTAATTAAGATTAACGTATTTATTAAAAAAAAAAATGAAATGGTAGGTAAAGAATTTGAGTGAATAAAAGCTTAATTTTTTTTATAAAAAAAAAACTAAAATTAAATGGTTGTTAAACCGGGCCTAAGTGTTTTATCCTCTCTTTTAGGTTTATCAAATTGTTTCTTCCGCCCGCTTAAATTAATTATTCATATCTTGGATTCCACCAAATTTTAAAATAATTTTATGAAGGTTGTCTTATAAAAATTTGAGTCTATATATCGATGACTTCTTTCTAAATCTTTTTTTAATCAAACACTAGGTTAATTAATAATCATACGAAGTATGCATACTACATATTTGTCAAACAACATTCTTTGCACCTCTTTCGAAGCTTCTAAATCACCTTTATAACCTTGACATCCCTTCAAACAAGAGAATGAATATCGATCATTCCCTATTTACAACGTTTGAAGAAAGCTCGACTCATACTCACCCTTAGCTTGCTAGGTCTTAAGGGGAAGGTTGAAGCCTAAAATTGAGTGACTCTTTCGAGTAGCTTAACTCTTCTTCTTTACAGTTTCAATGACATACCTATTTTCCTTTATAACTCAATTCATTATTTCTAATATGCATGACAAGAGTTCTCCCTAAATTCTCTTTTGAATCGAATCAAAATTTTATTTTTATTAATCAACTGAATACATGTTTTGGTTTAATAGGCTGTAATAACACAACAAATAGTAAGATATTACAACTCAAAACTAATTTGTAATGAGGGGAATAACCTTTTAGACTACTTAAGATTTACATGTCTTATAATTAAGATGATATCCACCTCATTCACTTAGATTTTTTTTATTTTTAATCTCAAACATTTCAAATATAAATAACGTCAAACACAGATAATTTAGAGACATCTAGTAAGAATTCTATTAAATGCAATACATTAAGTTAATCAGCAAAGTTTTTTAAAAAGAATATTGAAAATGTGAAAATTAAAGAAATAAAGTTTGAAAACTTTTATTTTCTTTTTACAATTTTGGACATTTCAAATTTTTAGAGCACATATAAATTAGTTTTGCCATGTGCAATTAAACTCAACAGAATCCTCATTAAAACTGTGGAAGGTCAACATAGAGATTATTTGACCGAGTAAGCTGGACAAGTGAATGATAATGAGGGAGTCAGGTAACAAAAGCAAATACAAATATAAATAAGGGGATTTTTCATATATATTACACAAAACTCAAAATAATTGCACATATACCAAAAAACTAAAAGTAGTCTAGTCATTGAGTTAATTGAGCTCAATCACTTAACAAACTGATTGAGTTCAATCACTAATTATTGATTGAGTTCGATTGAGAATCATTCAAAATTTTGGTATAAACGATTTTTTGATAAAATGTGCTATAATTATAATAGAGAGTTATAAAGTTTATACACAATAAATTTTCTATAAATAATTTGATTATAAAAAATAAAATAAGTGGCGCAATGGTTATCAGTTCAACACCAACGTCATAGATTCGATCCCGAGAATTGTTATTTGTCCCTCTTTTTAATGTACTAAAAAAATATCAACAATTGCCAACAAGAGCAGTAGCTCAAGCGACAGCAATGTACACTTAATAATCAAGAGATCTTAGATTCGAGTCTCCCCACCTTTTACTTATTGTAATTTTTTTTTTTTTTTTAAAACCAACAATTATTTATATATGTAATAATGAGAAGATAGAGAAATTAATTAGAATTGACTTATGGCTAAAATTGTTTATATATTTTTCTCCCACGATTTCCCTTTGCATGCGTGCGATTTGGACCCAATAAAAATATTTAGACCCTAATATTTGACTTAGAATAGAAAATATTTGAATACCATCTCTCTTCATTTTCTTCTCAAATTAAATGCCATCAATATTTGCTTATTTATTCACCATTATTACAAGCCCATCCAAATACGCGGTTCAAGTGATTACTTATTAGATATTGAATATTAGTTTTATCAGAAGATAAAATTATTTAATTTTGATTTCATAAAAAATATGGCCATACAACATTAAAAAAACGCGTAAAAATTAATATATTTTTAGTACATATTTTTTGGTGCATTTTTAATACATCTAAATAAAGGGTAGAATTAGATTCAAATGTACATATAAATAACGAAAATGATAACGGGTCCATTTTCTTTCCATATTTAAAACTAACGTGAGTAATTGAATGTGTGGCAGTTGTCATTCCTTCATCAACGTACATTAATTAAATAAGGTGTTTAATTCAATTCATTACAGCAGTTCGATCAAATTTATTTAGACTTGGAAATTTATCCTTATTTATTATTTTGTTTCGATTTATACTGCAATTTTTATTTTTTTCGTTATAGCTATTTAATGAAACTAATATGTTCTAAAAAAATTTAATCTACTTAAAACTAGTTGATAAAAAGATATGAGTCGTATTAAAGTAGATTTATGAATCAAAATGTTATAAATTTGAATCCTTCCATTGCCATAGTTTTGAAAGCTGACTATTCTCGTATCTGCCACTAAATCTAATCACCGTTCACATGAACATTTGTTGTTTTTGTGAGGATCGAGTAGGGATTCTCAACGAAAAAATCAATGGAGATCAGGTTTCGAGTAGTAATTTCCCCATTTATTATTATTATTTTTATATAAATAATATTTTTTATGCTATTTTAAAATAATTAAGATTTCTTAGAAAAATATTTATTAAGTTTCAACTAAATATTAATTATTAAAAAAAATATTCATTTGAATAGATATTTCTACCAACCGAAAAATCTTATCTACAAAATAAACGTAAAAAAGAGAAAAAGAAAATGTAAACAAGACAGAGGATCAAAGAAAATGAGATGAGAAATACATTATTCGTCTCCATCCTCGTTTAACTAGCGTGTAATTCCTACCCTCACTCACTCTCTCATTTCTCGCCTAAATGAGAATCCCAACAAGGACTGAAGGTGTCTATTTTCCACGGGGTCACAGCCCTATAGAGACTTGTCTGAACGAGCCATAAATCCATGTTTTAGACTGGAACGATACATTGAGCAACCTAAGTGGATCATGTTTCTCAATCCTTCCATTTTTTTTTTTGTAAAATTTTATATTATCTTCTCAATTTTACTAACTTAATCTTTATTTTTGTAAAAATATTTATTGAAATGAGTATTTTTCTTTAACGGTCTATCTAGTTAAAAATTAACTATTTGAAAACTTCATTAAGAATATATGTAAATATTAAAATTGGGAAAAAAGAAGAAAAAAAATAACGAGGGAAAATTTTCCCGTGAAAAATACCTACCGCGATTCCCATAAAAATTGGAGAATTTCGTAGGGACAAAATTGTATTTGGTTGCGGAGACGGGAATGGGAAGGCCCAACCAAACCTTGTGGACATATGGACCTAGCTCCACGAAAAAATGGGCATATCTAGCATAGCATCTTAGGTTCATGGGTCTTCTAACTCTCACGAGGTGGATCATTCACGAGCTTTAAACAATGTCTTTAGAAAACAATAAAGAATATATTTTACATTGTTGTTGCCGAAATTTGATCTTTGAAGTCAACGGTGAATTTGTATATTGCATGTAAAATAAATAATAACCAACTAGACTTCGGTGTGGTGTTAGCCATGTACCCTCTGGTGCCTCAATCAAATAGGTCGAAAAAAGTGTAGGAGAGTGGTAATTTTAGGGTTGCAAATAGCTTACCATTTTCTGAATTTTCGTCTAATTATTTATAAAACGGTTGCACACATGACGCTTTCCTCTTTCATTTTCGTGAGCCCATTAGTTATCGACTTGATTCTCGGTCATCCTATTCAGATAGGCATGTGAATCAACTGCCCATGGGCCTTGCACGGATAAAGATCCATTAAGTCAGATGTCCGAAATATCGTAGGACGACATTCAGAAAGGTTTGAGGTTGGGATTGTGCCCAACCCATCTAAAGTCCAAAGTCGAAAATAGCAACCCACACAAGCTAGGAGTCAAGAGTTGCCTAACCTTACTTGGCCATGAGTTGAACTTTGCCCGACCTACTTGGCCATAGGTTGGACTTTGTCTAGCCCTACCATGCAATAGATCGAGCTTTGCCCGACTGTACTTAGCCATGGATCGGGTTTTTCCCGACCCCACTCGACCATAGGTCAAGGTCCATTTGATTTGCCTAGGACCTTCATCGGGGTCCATCCAACCCTTTTTAGTACCTAGATGAGGGATCATCCATATCTTCCTAGGACCATGGTCAGGGTACCTTGACCTTCTTGGTACCTAGATCAAAGTTTTTCCAATCTTCCTCAAACCTTGGTCGGGGTGCGTCTGATGGGACCTCGGTTCGGGTTCGCTAGATCTTCTTAAGTCCATGGGTGGGGTCCTCTCGACCTTCTTAGTCCTAGGATCGGGGTCAGCCACCCCACGGGTTATTCGTTGAGTGAGTTAGATATTGTTTGAGCCTTTGAGGAATTATCACTGCTGTTATGATTTTCCTTGATTTTAGGCATTTGTTATCAATATCTCCAATTTACATTCTGTTACTTTTATTTCTCGTGCATTGTGTATATAAGCAGGCTTTTACTGCTGTGTAAATTATCTGAAAAACTCTCAGTATATTGCTTTCTCTTTGAGAAGAATTTTACACAAGTTTGATCTTTTTCTCTTTTACAACTTGGTATCAGAGCCCATAAAGCCCAAACGAGTATTCGGTCCAATAAAATGAAATTGAGATCCGATTCAAGATTGCTGAGCCCAAAAGAGACACCAATCTTGAGGGGGCATGTTAGGATCTCACAAATGTCCCACATTGAAAAGTGGGAGAGTCCAACATCAATATAAAAGAG
>JBBMEF010026591.1:0-16830 GCA_037832685.1 Sicyos baderoa | reverse complement strand
AAGCACTTTTCATGGACAAATGACGTTTTAACCAAGAATAGTATGTAAAACATACATAATATTCAACTATCAAATGAAAGAAATAAAAAATCCCACGAGGCGCGCGCCTTTTGGCGCCCGGGGCTTCACGTAAGACGCCATAAGGTGCGCGCCTTATTACACACGCCTCGCCTGGGACATGCGAGACGCTAGAGGTGGGACTTGAGCCTAGACGCGCCGTAGTGTATCGACATAATCATTAAATAGAATCGAACGTTACCATGTATGAGCAGAAGGCAAGTGGTCTTGGCTGCCGTATGCCTTGTGTATTTGAAACTTTTGTGAGCCTGATATTCCTTGAAGAGCACTGAAACCTTCTAAAGGCACCTGCAACCCAATATCAAAGAGTTCAGACCACAATTACAAGTAAAATATAGAACGGTTACATAAGTAATGATTTAAAAAATAATAATAAAATAAAATCAACCAAACAAAAATTGTTCAACCCGTACATCATCATGCGGCACAACACAACCCTTTCATATTTACATTTAGTGTTTGCAAAGTCAGTGTATAGTATACCTTTGAAGTGCCAGTCACAAACTGCAAAAGGCGGGCCTTGTCTTCTTTGCTGAAGGCTTGAACAACCTCCCAAAACCACTGAATGATAGGAGATGCAGCACTATATCCCGAATACTCCGTGTTTGCTCGCATATCGTCCACTGAAAAAACATCAACACGAAAACATAAGCAAGAATCCTATCATCAAACTTCAGAGGCAGAACAGAGATTAAACAGAGCACTTACGATCTATATCTGGGAGCCCACAAAACAACAATTCAAGCTCCTTGTCATTAAAAATAGATATTAGTTCCCTAGGAATTAATTCATGGAAACCATCCAGAAAGGCATTAATCTGAGGCCGAATAGCGGTTGTTAACTGATGCTCAACAACTAGATCAACGTATTGGTATTTATTCTCCTCTGTGACTTTAATGTTCCGACCACCGGGAATGAGTTCATAATCCGTCACCTGAGGGAAAACACGATAGCAAATCTTAGTAAAATATATAGCATAGTTTTTGCATCAGCTCACACAATGAGAACGAGGATTATTACCTCCGTTCTTTCATATAGGATCAGTTTCTCCTCATCAGCATCAACACTAAATGTAAGGTCCAGAACATCACTAATATCATTCTGGAAACAATAAAATGACCGAACACATGAGTTTAATAATTATAACTCTGATGAGAAAATTTACCAACATAGAAGTGAACATATTAGAAACCATAAGTAAATACTTGTAATCAGTACCTCAAGCATCCATTTCAAGTTTTTGTAGTAATCGGGATCAATAGCTTCAATGTCATGATAGGTAACTTTAACTCCCAGAATATGCTTGTAAAACGATCGAGTGAAATGGACATCCAATAGCTGACTGTCATAAAGTGCTTTGCCAACCTGGTAAAAGGAACCAATGAGATATGTGCAAAGTCACAGTTGTTCAAATAAGTCAGTTAAAAGAAGATAAAAAATGCACTGACCACTCGCCCAACGAACTTGAAATATGATAGATGCTCTGTTTGGTAAGCAGAATTGGGGTTCGGTTGAAATGTTGAATCATTGCCAACAGTTGTGAAAAGCAATGCTCCCTTGTCAAAGATAACCCTAGACAATAACTGATACCATTCCCTTGAAAGCCCGCCAGCATCTATACCTTCCTCTCCTTGAAAGTGAACTGTCAGCCTACCTTTCAAATCTTGTGTCGATCTCATTCGCAGCTGATTGTATGAATCTTCAAGAATGTATGCTCTCCTAACAGAAATTCTTAAAGGACTATGATGATGATCATGTTGATGCTTTATTTTTGATCGAAAATGAGCACGCTTATTGTCAAAATCAATAAATCTAGGGACCTTCAACATAGGGGAGAAAGATTTCTCCAACAGCCCAGGATTTTGCCGAATAAAAGCATTCAGCAGTTTTCTGTGCTTCTCTGAGAACCTAATGAAAGCAACATGTTTTTCATCAACTTTTTGGGTTGGCACTGTAGTTCTTTGCTGCACAGCAGAAGCACCAGCATCCTCAACCTCAGAAACTGTAGCAATATTCAACTCTGTATCTGAACCAGGCTGGGCAGGATGCAACTTCTCACACACCACAAAAAAAGATTCAATGTATGGCAATATATTCTGACTGCCAGCAGGAAGTGGGGGTGTCACACCAGTTGGCTTAGATGCAGGAGTTTGAAATGAAGACAACATATCAGGGGAAGAATCTGAATAGCTCTCGATCTTGCTAATACACGTGCTCAGCTCCAGCCACAAGGGCTCCAAAGAAGCATTGATATCACAAACCAAAGTAAGGGCAGAAACATCCTGTTTTTTAGGAAGAATTGCAGAATCTTTTCCTTTCTCAACCAGTGATACAACAAGAGAGCTTAATGCCTGGAGAACTCTTAATATTGCAGCTCCATCAGAAGATGATGTGCTGAGGAGTGCTTTAACCGCCTTTCCAAACATGTGCAACTCATCCATTGCAGATCTTGTCAATTTTTCAACAGATTCTGATAGCTCGGTAATAAACAGGCGACAGTGAATTGGAGCAATGGCTACCAACTTCTTCATCACCTCTGCCACAAGAGCATAAGTATTGTCTGATAACCTAAACAACACAAAAGGCATCAGAACATGTGCATGATTTCCTTGCATAAAGAAGCATAAAACAATTGTCTCTGAAAGTCTAATGTTAAAAACATGAACAAAATGAAGGTATTATAACAAAAGTGAGCTGGAATCTAGATTTATCACTCATTAAGGTAAGAAAAAATTTATTAACAGACATGAAAGGAAGGAAACAAAAAGTACTAATTAAGGAGAACGAGAAACACCATTAACTACCATACTCTTCTAATTAAATATTAATCATTCTACAGAGAGGTGCAGCCATTAAAGTAAATCCATACCCTTCTCGTGCTAAGAGTGAGCACAGAAGCCGTAATTCGGCTTCTGGCAGGTTTGCTAGAATGCTATGGCTATCAACTTCACTATCAGTAGCTGTAGCTGTTGTTTTAGAGTGAGCACCAACTTTAGATGATGCCCCAATCCCAGAGGATACACCACCAGGTTCTGCATTCACTTCAGCATCAGATGAGGAAACTTCAGGAACAGCTGGTTGCTCAGAAGTCGGAGGCGCAGATTGGTCAGACAAATGTGATTTGCTTTCAGCGTTGTCAATGATCACTTCCAACAAATTAAGCAGCTGAGGAAAGAATATAGAAAGGCCACAAAAATATTTTAACTTCTAAATGCCAAATGTGACCAATAAGAGAGAGAGAGAGAGAGAGAGAGAGAGAGAACATGAGTGCACTACCTGCTCAAGGTGCGCTATACTTCTCAAATACAGCGGTTGGTTTAGAAGGCCGAGAAGTAATGCAATGGACAAGTAACTTTCAGACTGCTGCCTACAGTCCACTTCATTATGTTCAACTGCCATCACAACTTTACCACAATCCTGATAAGCATCCTCTGATTCCCGCAGGGTGGGTCTGGAAAACTTGAACTTTAGTAATATCTTTGCTACATATGGATGATTCCGTGCCAAATAGGTCAGAGTTTCTAGAACACGTCTTGACACCAAAGGAGGAGCGCCTATAAAGAAAAGTCAAAATGGAAAACTATTAATTTGCAAGTGAGGTGATAAAATCCAAACAAAATAGAAAATTAAGAAAAAACAAACAAACAAATTAATTTGGTGTTGAAATAGGAAACTTCCACTTATGCAATTACAACTTATCATTTACGGAATCCAAATCCATTCTGACGAGCACTAGTTTAAATAAACTAATTCCAAAGTGCAAACAATTTACTAAGAAAACGAACAAAACCAATTAAGATATTAATCAATTTTGACTAACTAAAAAATGAACATATTAAAGAGAAAACAATGGAAAAAAAGGAAAACAAAATTCTTACCATCAAAAAATTGACGTGAATATATGATGTTACGTTGGCAAGCATAAAGGCGGTATGAAAGCTCAGTAGAATTTGACTGGTTAGCAGGCTTTCTTCTATCAAATAGCAGCGTGTCCATAAGAATTTTCACCAATGACATCCTGGTTTCATTATGTGCACATAAATTTAGGAGTAGCCTCTGCAGCTGACCTTTATACAAAGGCTGAAAGATGGAATCCATTAGAAAATGACAGCAACATAGAAAAGAAAAAGAAGAGCATTTCAAGAAGAGATAATACCTGCACCACACGAAGTAGTCTTATCATAGCATGCAAAGCATCTGTATCAACTAAAGGAGCTCCATCAGCTTCAATGTGCCTAGCTCCAAGAGATCTTCGAGCAGAAATGGTTCCACCAGTTCTGTCTAAACCAGAAATACCATCAACTCTTCTGGAACTTTCACCTCTACGGTTTCTAGGATACATGCCAAATAGTGTACGGTTGTGATACCGATGTGCAAACCGTTCACGCAACATATTTGCCTCAGCAACAAGAGCAGGTGTGAGATTAGCAAGAATAGCATCAGATGAAGTAAGCAAAACCTGCATTATATCTAATGTCAGCTGACAAACAACCACCAACTTACAGCAAAAAAACATATTACCTCTTCACGAAGATCAGAAGGGAACGTGGCAATTATCGACACAGTGTCCATCTCAACTGGTTGGCCCTCCAGTTCATGAGATTGATGAAGCCTTTGTGCTTCTTGCTGTGCTAGAACTTCTGCTCGGATATCTGGAGGAAGTGCTGCCAGGAATTCAGGATCAATATCTCCAGCATTTTGATTTTCATTATTTGGCTGCTGCACCACTTGACTAGGCTGGGTTGAAAGAACTTCAGCACGCAATTCCTCAGGAAGTGCATCCAAGAATGCAGGATCTATTGCCCCAGAACCAGTATCACTGTTAGTCTGTTGTTCCCCAACCGGACCTTCCTCATCCGCTTCTCGACTAGAATTTTCTGAAACTTCAGTCACAATATGTAGAGATGCATCTCTTCCATTAAGTGGGGCAGAACTAGTGAAAGAAACATTGGACCTTCTCATACGAGCAACTTGTGAATCACCTAATGACATTCTATCTGTAGAACCGTGTCTATCTCCACCATCATCCTGACCATCTGCACTTCCAATTTCTACATCCAGGCTCCGAAGACTCTCCCCTAAAGTTGCACCACTCCCACCACTTTCTTGACTCACAGCTTCGACATCCCTCACTGATGCATCATTATGTTCAAATTGCATTTCAACAGGTTGTGATTGAGTTACTTGTGTTCCTTGCAAGGATTCACTTACAGTAGGTCTAGTATTGGTGCCATCAAAAACATTACTTGCCACAGGTGGTGGTAAATTATCTCTATCATGCTGCCCACTGTTCTCAATGATGTCTGAATCTGATGTCTGAATCTGTCTAATGTCATCTTTGTTTTCAGGCTCCACTGTTGCATTAAGTTCAGACGACTTTTCAGGAGTCGGTCTCCTCAACTGGGAAACAAGCAACTCTTCAAGGCCTTGAGGTATTACACCACTGCTAGAGCCACCACCATGTTGGTTATCATTGGCCCACAAGTTTAGTCGGTGCCCATGACGTCCACTCCTCAAAGACCTGAAAACACTATCAAGCCCTGAAGAATTGTTTTCCAAACTTCTTTCTGAAATAGTCATATCACGATTATTCTCTGAAACAAATACAGGAAATTGTTATGGAGAATAAATACATGATATAAATACAGTTAGCATAAAAGGTAGCAAAAAAAGAGAAAATTTTACCTGAAGGTCTAAAAGGAGCTGCATGACCTCCTAAAAGGGGATGCCTTGAGGGTGCAACAGTGTCTCCAGTTCTTCCCAAAAGATTGTAAATTGAAGTTGTGCGCCCTTGACGTCTTGAGCCAAATATTTCAACTGGCATCACATGGAGAGTTTCATTTTGAGAAGTATCTCTTCCAAATACCTCAACATGGTCAAAAACATTTATTCCATTAATACCTTCTTCCAGTCTTAATATAACTCCATCTTCATCATCCTCATCGTCTTCATCGTCTTCCTCCAGTACCTCATCAAATTCATCATCGTCAATCTCATGATCATCATGGTCTGTATCAGGATGTGGAAGATGGTGGACTTCATCCTCTTCCAGATCATTCTGCTCCTCATCCTCATCTTCATCTACTTCATCCACATCATCCCCAGACATCTCCTCGTCGTCATCTTCATCTAGATTTTCAGGCACATGAGGTTGAATTTCAATTCTAATATCCACTGTATCAATTCCATTTTCAAGACCTCGTGCATCTTCAGGTGTTTCATGCATATACTCATCCTCTGCATTGGAATCAAAAACCCCATCAAGATCCTGGTCATGCTCCATATCATCTGTAATAGCCTCAGAACCACCATAGTTTTGATTAACATTATATGGCTCAATCTGATGAACTGCGGTTGATTCATGATTAGACTGTGATGTTGTTTCTATTGACCTGGGTGTCTCACCGATATTCTCACCTTCAAGTTGATTGTGATCAGGAGCCTTAGATGAACTATCGCCCTTACCTGTATTAGAATCTGCAAATTGAACATGCTCCTTGGTTACCAATTCCAGTGCTTTAATAAGACTTGTAACAACTTTAGGCGAGTCTGGATGATCCAGATCCAACACTTTAAGAAGTTGAGTGAAAGAACTAACAAGACCAGCATCAATAAAAGTTGCAGAAGCTTCTGTAGTGATATGTGAGCCAGTGGGCGTACGGGCAGCTAACATATCATTTACCAGGTCAACAAAAGCTTGAAGGTCACTGCTGGGTGGCCTAGAACCATTACATGAATCAATAAATTGGTTCAGAATAGAACCAACCTCCATAAATATCCTTTTTCTAGCCTCACTGGAACGAACACAGGAGGCAACTAGGAACTGGCTCCCCCGAGTTCCTAATTTATGCTTCCAGTCACCATCACCTTTCTTTTCCTTCTTAGAATTTCGAGATAGAGGGATAAATTCATGAAGGATATGGTGAAATATTCCACTGGTGCAACCACCACTAGAGCCCCTTGGATGAACAGGTCTAGAACAACAAACTTCAGTATCCTTACGAAGCAGGACATGAACTGAGGAAGCATACATTAACAATATCTCTGTCAATAACTTCAAAATAAACACCACCTTTGCCAATGATGCAGAAGCTTCTTGGCTATTTGCATCATTACCTTCAGAGGAAGAAGCAATGGCTTTCCCTTTTCCTTTAACAGCAGCAACATCAATGTCCATATCCGAGGATGCTTGGGTACTGCAGGTCAGCTCCACGGTGTGATCATCTTTCACAGGAGGTATATATGTATATATAGACTCCAAAAGAAGTTCAATCACGTTTATGAAATTTGGGGAGGATTTTTTATGAATACGACTACTTCTAGAATCATGAAGCTTGCTCTGAGCATTTCCTGCAGCAGCTGGATTTGCATTACCCAAAGCAACTTTTAGATCAAGATTCTGTGATCTCTCTTTCTCCATTGATCTTTCCTTCTCTCTGTCTTTCTCTTTACTTTTATCCTTCTCACGATCTTTTAACAATACAATGTAAGGCCTCTCACCAACCATCTCAATTTGGCAGACAGATTGAGCAGCCCGCATAAATATCATAGAATCCCTTGAAATAACAGAATTTAAGCCTAACAAAAAATTTCTGGGGGTTACCCTTCCATGTGGATGTCTGTTCATAGCAGTGATCAGGGTGTGCCTTATTTCAGATTCCATTGCCTGCTGAAGAGTTTGAGGGTCTTCAAGGATGTGACGGATAATGGTAGAGGCAATACTGTCGAACCCAGGAAAGAGGCTAGTTGTTGGTAAAGAAAGCAAGGAGGTCAAGCCCCCCGCTTCAAAGAAACTAACAGCAATAGAATGCGATCTGGTGAGACTAGAGCATAACTGCAAAACTGCATGCATTGTTTCACATGGAAGCCTTTTCTTGATACAGCTGCAAGCAATTTCAATAAGTTTTTTTTGATTGACAACGTCAATATACTTGGAGGAAAGTCCCAAGGCAGACTGCAACTTATTTTGTTTATCTTCGTCAATGGTCAAAGTGTCACTCCCAACATTATCCCTTTTCAGCTGGTCTGCAATTTCAAGATTGAATTTCTTCTCCTCCTGCAAAAGTCGGTCAATGGCAAGAAATGCAGCCGTTGCCCACTTAGGAACATCAACTACATTGCCATCAGATAATCCAGAATCCCATTGAGAAAGTAGAGTTGAGGAAACTGCAACTAAACCATTCTTATAAGCAACTTCTCGTGCCACAATATCATCATTAAGGATTAAGGCAATAACATGAAAGAGAGCAGATAATGTGGTACTATTTCCACTATCAAAAATTTTATCACAACCCTTCACCCCGTCAATTAGAAAGGAGATCACATTAGACCGA
The DNA here is from genome assembly GCA_037832685.1 of Sicyos baderoa. Taxonomy (NCBI): domain Eukaryota; kingdom Viridiplantae; phylum Streptophyta; class Magnoliopsida; order Cucurbitales; family Cucurbitaceae; genus Sicyos; species Sicyos baderoa. Next base: position 8,419 of record JBBMEF010026591.1, on the reverse strand, counting down.
TTTTCACCATCATTATGGGAGCAAATCATCACAAGAAGGTCTCTAACTGAAAACGCCAATGTTTCCTTTGATCGCAAAAGTCTTATGCATGTCGATAACAACTCCTCAGTACAAGGAAGATGAACCGACTCCTCTATCTGCTTTGAGACCTCACTTGAAACAGGTTCCTTCATTTCCAATTCAGAGTTTCCTAACGATAGGGCAAGTGCACGAGAAAGTTCATCATCCTCTTGGACTTCCTCTGGATGTGAGAACAACCACTCCATAGCCAATTCTACACTGTTTGAACCAACTTGCCTCAGTGCTTCTTCTGCCCTATTCCTTGAAAACCCCATCTCAACAATTGTCGAAATTGTTGTTTCATTTGGTGGAGGGCCAGTAACACGAGCACTGGAATTGCTACTAACATTTTTCACTTCAACCCCAGAATATATGTGCTTTATGATAGATATAAGTGTAGTAATAAATTCACCACTACAGTCACTAAACTGAGGATGGGTCCAAACAGGGAGAACTGCCTTCAGCACCATGGACTGAAGGACCTTCACAAAAGTCTCTGCATCACGAGGAAAAGGAACATCTCCACTAGTCAGAGGTTGTGCAAGCAAATGCTTAGTGAATGACGATAATATAAGTGGAGAGGTAACCAGATGATCCATAAGTCTTCCATAGCTAGCTAAGGGACCTTGAATCCATGAATGATCAATATCTGCCTTTTCATCCTGCTTTGAATTTACATCATCAGTTTCCATAGGAGAAGCAGGGGCCCTATTTAATGTGAAAAGCAACTGGCTTGTAGCTTCAAAAGTGGTCAGAACTGATTGCACTACACCATGTCCATATAAGCAATTTAGCAAGACAGGATTACAGGAATCTGGTCTGTCCAGTAATATGCCATCAACAAAATCAATAACCTTCCCAAAGTAACGACACTTGGTCGATATTGATCCCTCAGCTCCGGATGCATTCACATGACCCCCAAAATTCATGTGATCTAACACAAGAGAGGACAGAGTGGAAGCCACAGCTTTCGAGGAAGACGATACATTTACCACATCATCACGGCGGCGAGAAGGCAACAGCATCACCTTCCCCAACTCTTGAATCAAATGGGTAGTATGGAAAGAAAGAGATCTCACCAAGTCACAACAAGAAGCATAACAAGTTTTTTTATTGGAATATTCTTTTCCATTGGAGGTCCCAGTGGTGCCAGAAGACCCTGCACGTTGCCCTTGAGTACTGGCTCCAAAATTCAAGAGTGGTGAACCATCAGAATTCCTTTGAAGAGAACTAGGGGCACGACCAAGATCACGGTACAAATTAATAAGGTCAAAAAACTGAGATTCAATGCTCCATCCAGATGTCCTCCGCCTTAATAAGGGATCAAGAAACTGCCTGAAAGAGTTAAATCTTTGCTCTTCAATTTCATTTGTATGGACCTCAGAGTTCTGCAACTCAGTAATAGAACCAGTACTATCATCCTCTAACTCAGGTTTTACATCTTCAAGGAGTGTTATCTGCCACAAAACTTCACGATGCACACGTCCAATATCTTCTAGTACATCCTTGCTCTCATTGCCAAACTCAGTAAGCAATGTCGTCACCCATCGATTATCTTTAGAGTCAGCAAGAAACAAAAGGAACTCAACAAGAAAAAGTGAAATAAATATTTGTTCATCTGGTGTTGTCTTGGGATCAAGTAACAAGGATCCAGAGACCTTGCCAAACCCTGTCAAGGCTTTCTTTAGATGGTCTCTCAGCGAGGAGCAGAATGCACGTGCTAAGGGAGCAGAATGATGTTGGGTAAAACCTTTGAAAACCATGGTACTATGTAAAGCAACAGTTCCATTTGATGACTGAGCAATGCTAGGTCGTAACAATAGCTTCAATAAAGCCTCAATCCCAGAACTCTCCACAAATATCCTACATGTTTCAGAATTCTCCATTGTCCTGTGAACCAGTACCATCAGATGAAAAATGCATAATTGAATGACTTGCTCATTATTAGTCCCTTCTTCAGCAACAAAAGTGCAATTGTTGTTATTTTCTTTGTCATCAGAATCTGTTTCCATTGCAGTGTTCCCATTAAGCTTTCCCGATAAGCCAATAGGGTCATGTCCTCCAACAGAAGTGATTTTCTCAATTACTTCAAGGATAATATCAACTCCACTACTTCGCAGTGATGAAACGTGGCGCAAAAGCTCTTCCACTGCATTTGCCAGAGGAACAATCGCTTCGTTCATTGCCAAAACATATTTCTCTTTGGTAAAAATGTCAATAAGGAACCTCAATGCCGAAGTTTCTTTCACTGCTTCCAATCCTCTGGCATTAAGACAAATTGCACCAATCCCATTAGGAACGCAAGTTATTGCCTTAGGAGAAGGCAGTATTCCAGCAGCCACTGATGCTAAAAATGCATCTGGAAGACCCATCTCATGTAATGAATGATAACAAGTGGGATCTTTATGGATGATTTCACTCATCAGAGTCACAGCTGAGCAATAAATATCACCACCAAATTTTTCTACATTACCAAATATCTGCGACAGAATGGCAGGTAAAGAATTTGTAGAGTTCATTGGGACATATGTAGCAACCCCCAGTGCCTTCAGTGAAACCTTAATCAGTCGTTTTTGATTATACAACTGGTCATCATTAGATCTGGAGCTATCACCAACAATCATCAAATCTAGATTAGCTCCACTTAAGCCAATTACTCTATGAACTTCTGTCTGCAGCCTTTCAACCAAAATTTCAACTCCCCCCAACTCCTTAAAAAGAGACACGGCAGAACTACTGAAATCCATGAGCTTTTGCAACGTTTTCACAGCAAAACAAACAAGATGCAAATGGGAAGGGTCTGAATCCTCCAATAGAGGTAGGAAAGTGGGAACCATACCTGAACCCCGAATGTTGTTTCCTGAAGCTGATGAGGAAACCACATGCAACAAGTAGAAATGAAGGAGAGCTTCCACAAAGGAAAGAGATGATGGATCATTCGAATTTTTCAATGATAAAACAGCCTTCTGAAGAACATTCAAGAGTATCATACGGTTTCCCCCTGCAAAACTAATGCTAGATCCACTTAAAATCCTCCGCTCATGAGATGATGAATATGCAGCTAACTGAGCTCCCAAAGCCTGCATCGCAAGTGTCCTAATGGTTCCAGAAACAGTTTCCTCTGACCGCACAATTCTAATCAACTCATTTGTATATTCAGGCTCATTAGCAAAGAAGGCAACAAGCTCATCATGAGAATCACCAGACTGAACAAGTACAATGAAGGCAAGAAGGCATATTCTACTATATAGTCTGCATATTTTAGAAGATCGAAAGGCACGAGCATATCTAATCCTGGTCAAAAGAGAAAATCTTAGCTCAGGAGGTACATTATACAGCTCAATGCATTGTTTCAACAACGTCAAATCATCTTCCTTTTTTAAATGTAAATCTGGTATCTGTATAATCCTGGAATCAAAAGAGTTTGAACTTGAACTGCTTTCATCACTATTTTTTACACTACATCCGTGCAACTCAAAATATAGGCTAGAACCTATTCGATATTGAGCATTATCATTTTGAACATCATGTGGAAATGAACAAAGTCCTTCCTCTTCGGTTTTCTCATTTGCAACAACACATGCATATAAACCCAACCCCTCCTCCTTGCTTCCCCATCCTTGTGCAAGAGAGAGAAGGAAGTTATTTACAGACCCACAACCAATCAACTTCCCTCTTCCATGAAGCTTTGAGGGATTTATTTTGACAAGAGCAGAAAGAGTTTCTAACGCAGCTATGAGAACTTCAGGATCCGTTGATGCAAGTAGGAGCTTGAAATGCTGTTGAAGGAAAAATGAAGAACAAAATTATGAAGAGATTCAAGAATTATGATAAAATTCAATGTAAAAACAATCCTGATAAAGAAGAATAATAAAATAGTTTTACAATCAATCAATAAGAAGCACATACGGAAAATGAGACGGGCCAATTTACGACACAAATACATCAGAGAACCAGAGATATGTCATTTCTTTATTAGATAATATTAAAAGATAAAATACAAATACTAATGTTTTTGTTGCAAACTATTAAAAAAAATGAAAAAGTGAACAAAACTTCAATTAACCTTTGAATTTAATTTAAAATTTAAATCTACATAAAATTATTTTTTTTTATAAAAATAGTACTTTGAAAACTAGAAAAGAAAACAGCCCTAAAATACACCCATTTTCCCTTATTCTACTTTCTCTCCCGCCCCTTTTGTCAATTTCTCTTTCACTGCTATCCATGTTCGCCATAAACGACCTTTGCACCATGTTTTAAAAAGCTCAAGGCGCAATAGCCTATGGACCCTGAGGCACAGGGTTTTTTTACTCAAGGTACACTATATAAAAAACACACACAAAATATATATATATATATTCCTGAACCTACTAAAATAGGATCTGTATCGAATTATTATATTCCTGGTTTAATGGATCCACAACTTTTAAACTAGCAGGTGAGGTCTTGAATAGGAGCAAAACCGCTTTAAAGAGTCAACTGGGAAGTAACAAAGCTTAATAGTTGAATCTTCTGTATGTTTAAATAAAATAGGTTAATAGTTGAATTAAGTTATTTAAGGGATTGTATAGTAAAACTTCATTTCTGTCCAATGAATCTTATTTATGTTTTCTGTATTATTCTTGGTTAACTTACAATTTCATTTGTTTCCATGAAATTGTTTGTATTGTACGCAAACATATATTATGTTTTATATATAGTGCATCTTGAATATTATAAAAAAGTAATAATAATAATTTAAAAAAAAAAAACTTGCGTCTTTTGATGCATGTTAAGCCTCAGGTTCCCTAGGGCCTTTGAACCTTTAGTATGCCATGAGCCTTTTAAAGCATTGTGTCCATGACGTGTTTGTGGCATGTCCAAAATTAAAAAATAACAAATAATATTTTTTTTTAAAAAGACACAAAATTTAGCATGTCAAACATGTGTTTGAAGCATGTTTATGCTAGATCAACTAAATTGCAAAAAAGCACAGTGAGGTAGCATACCTCTAATCCATCGATGGATCCCTTATTGTGGCAATTCTCTAATACTATCTGCATGACACGCAAAATCTGCAGAATTGCATGTTTGGGAAATGGACTATCATCTTCTAAAGTTTTATCAGACAAGAGAAGGTCATTCCTACAAGATAAGTATGTCTTGAAATATGTATCAAAATGCAGAAATAGAGGCCTCCAATGGTGATAATTCCCCTGAAATCCAAGGAAACAGGTCTTATATTGGATGTTTCAAATCATTAGAGAAATTAAAACTTCATGTTAAAAGATCAGCAATTAACCACCTTATTGTATTCCCATCGAAAACCAGAAAGAGGTATTGCTATATCATGCAAAGGACACTGAATCACCTTGTCAATAAAAGCTTTGATTTTGGGAGGCTGCAAGCAATAAATCAACTTTTGTGTCACAAAAAAAAAAGATGATATATTGGGTAAAAAGAGCACTAAATTTATTAAATTCTGAATTTCGATGAGATACCAAGAATAGAGAGAAAATGGAAGAATACAAAGGGAAAAGAAAAGACAGACCACCAAAAGAGGCCAAAAAACTAACTATACCCAACTTATCGGAACTTCAAATATGACATAACCATACATCAACCTTTCTTACTTTCTTTTCAAGAAAGCAAGTTACAATATTGATTGAACGCTCGCCTATCAATACATCAATATTCAAAGACACTGCAGTCTACAATATGTTACAATTTTCAGCCACACCAGATCAACGTGTGTTCCAAATAGAGGAATCAGCCAGTGAGTAATAAAACTCACAACTAATTTAGCTTTTTTCCCTCCAACCCTAAGCAAATATATTTAACTAATTTTTTCAGCATTCAAACTACGACTGAATTGGGCATGTGTCAACTGTCAAAATCGAGAGCACCAAAATCCTATTAAGAAAGTGCCCTCTAAATATAAGTTGTCAATGCTTCACCCATAAAATACTAATCAATCATTGTAACCTAGTAGGAATTATGAAACAGGTCATTTTCCTCTACCATATATAATTACAAGTATCGTTTCATCGGTTGAGAAACACAAGTACATAAAAGAAAAAGGAGAATAGCTGCTTAAAATCGTCAAATATCCCCCAAATACATGTGAACACAATAAGTGATATAATTTTTTTTTTTAAATCATGATATATAACTTAACTTATAAACTGAAAAACATTACCGAAAAAATGTGAAGCAAGTAACATAGACTACACTGCAAGGTGCTGAAGAAAAGTTTAATACAAATACAGTATAACACAATAAAAATAAAATCCCAATCGTCTTTCGGAATTCAAAAACGCAAGTGGTTCGTTCCTTAATCAAAATACATTCATGAACAACTAAACACAGCAAAATCAAGTCATACGACAAACAAACTGCGCTAATCGCGAGTCGAGCATGCCAATCAGTGCAATAGTCAGATAATATCCATTGTGCATAGAAAAAGTAAAGAAAATAAAAACTAACAGGCTCGGAGTCGAGTTTGATAGATGGACCAAAGGAGCCATCGCCAGAAAGAAGCTGCCGCAGCCTCGACGGCAAGCTTGATCGTTGCGTAGACATCCCTCACCTCGACTTCTCGAGTTTCAGCTACTGTGAAAAACGAGAAAACAGCAAATAGAATCAAATAAAACAAGTAGCGATACAATTAGAGAGCGTCAAAAACCCTAAAACACTGAAATCAAAGCAATTGCAACGGGAATGGAAGAGGTAGAGATTGGAGTGAGCTTGAAAGAGAGGAATCGAAGAGAATCGTACCTGAGAGAGGAGATGAGACGAGAACGGAAACGCGCGCATCCGAAAATCGGTGGGAGCTGAACGGAGACCGGCGGGAATCGATGGGGGTTTGAGAGAGGTGGGAATGGAAACCACGAAACGATGGGAGAAAAGGGAGAAGAAGGGTGGGGTTCGCGAGTCGCTGTGTTGGTTGATTTTTATATATAATTCTCAACTCTCAACCCTTCTAAACGAAGAAATTTTGGTAAATTCCTTTTCTTTTTTTTTTTCATTTTGGGAAAAATGCACAAAAGTACAAACTTATAATTACATCAATTACATCTTCTCAAGTTTCAAGAGCTCAATCGACATCAATACTCACCTAATAATTTAGAGGTCTTGAGTTTGAGTCTCCGTCTCATTCTCCTCTACCATTTTCAATCTTCGGCCGGGTACGACAAAACCCACCCGGATTTGCTCACGCTCAAATCCATGACCATCTTGCTTTCCAAGTTCACTAAATTCCAAAAATTAATTGAACGTGTGACTGTGCGTTGAACTCAATTACCATCGAACAATTAAATCGTTACTATCATTTTTTGGTATAACTTGTATATTCTAGTAATAATTACGAGTTCATTGCATTCAAAATAAAATTAAGATAATAATAATGCCTTACTCTTTTCAACAACATCAAATTCACTTTTTTCGAACCCTTTCGTAATCATTTACTATGGTGTTTGCTTAAATTTATAAATACTAGTGTTAGTTAATTTTAAAATTCACCAAACTTTAAAGAAACACTTTTTTTTTGTTTGTATATATTTTATTTATAATGAAAACACTATTTGGAGGGGGAGAGTTTCAAACCTTAAATTTGGTTATAGGGGTATTTACATACTCTTTTTTTTGTTTGTTGAGGTTGGTATTTATATATTTTCATATGGTGAGAACCATGTTTATTGGGTTGTTTGTTTGTCATATTTAGGTAGTATTTAGTTTGAGAAGTTATATTGAGTAGTTAAAAATTGAAAGTTGTGTCTAAATACTCGTTTGAATGTAAATTTTGTGTTGAGAAGTTAGAGTCAAAACTTTATTAAGATGTAAATTAAAAATGAATAGTTATTTTTAGTAATTAAAAATGAGTTATTTTGTTTGATTTGAAAAAAATGATTAAAAATAAGTGGTAAAAAATGATTGGATCGTTAAAAATGAATTGTTAGAAATGAGAGTTGTTTTTAAAATTAAAAATGATGAGGAGTTAATAAAAACTCGTTTGGATGTAGATTTTCAAGGAGGAGTTACTAAATCCTAAAACTAAATCCTAGTTAAATTTGTCAAACAAATAACCCTAAGTTTATTTATTTTTTTAATTATTTAATATTCTCCAAAAAAAAGAATTCGAATCTAATAATCATAGTTCATACAGGAAGTCAGTAGAGCTATGTTACTTTTGTCCGTGATTGTTGTGAAAATAGTGAACACACAGAGCGAAGCGAATGTAATTATCTTGACGGGTTAGCAATATGATATGTGAAGGAACTTCGTCGTTGACGAAGTTAATGGGATGCACTTCGTGTGAAACTATCAACAAAGCGTGCAAGTATACACGTTCGTGTAGCAAGTTTTAATTATAGTAAGT
>JBBMEF010026570.1:0-16833 GCA_037832685.1 Sicyos baderoa | reverse complement strand
TATATATATAGAGAGAGAAAAGTAAAAAAAAAAAAAAAAAACTAGAAACAAGAAACAAAAAATGGTTATCAAACAAGTTTGTTTCTGTTTCTTATTTTTTTTTAAGAAACAAGAAACAGGAACAAGAACATAGAAACAAGAAACAGGAAACGGGAGTGTTACCAAACGAGCCCTCAATTTTCTTTTGATATTCTTCTTAATGTATATATTATTTAATGTAAGGATTCTCGAAAGTTGCATTAAATTATTGACTAGTAATAGTGGATCGTTTGAATTGAGTTTAGTTTTCTTTATATATGGGGAAGAAAGTGATAGAATATACCGAATGGGTCGGTGTAGCGTGATTAATTATTTTGTTTGATGTTTATCAATTTTCATTCTACGGTTACAGGTTTGTTTCTCGGAATTGATAATTATAATCTCATTCCGTCATGGGTTGGTAGTGTGATTGAAAAAATAATCTCATTCTACCCGGCTATAGGTTTGTAATCTCATTTTACGGTTACAGGTTTGTACAATATTTTTTTAATTCAAAATTAATTCATCTTATTTAAAAAAAATCATTCTCCATTTCACATTTCATATTCAACTTTTAATTTTTTTTGAACTGATGAACCCAACCCAACCCAACCCAAAAATATAGGGTTGGGTTGGGTCGGGTTGAAACTCTATCGGGTTGGGTTGGGTTGAAAAAGTGATCAACCCAAATTTTTTGGTTGGTCCAAAAATTACCCTTAACCTTACTCAACCCAACCCATGAACAGCCCTAGTGTTAATCCATTTCCATTTTACGGTCACATGTTCGTTTCATGTAATCGATAATTGTAATCTGATTCCTTCCATTTATACTAAAAAGAAAGTGATGAATATATTCTTCCAATTATGTCCCTCCTTTTGCTCTCTGGCTCGCCACGTGCGACTTTTTTTTAATATTTTTTTTATCTACTGCAAAACTTCTTTCCCCAACCAAGACAGAATGGAGGCGGTTTTGATTTAATTTTCTAATTAACTTGTTACAGTAATCAAATAAATAAATATGGGATGTTTTTTAGTATAACAATAATGAAAGTTGTAGGATTTTGCTATTTTTGTGAGGGATAAATATCGATTATTTTTGAATTAAATCGATCACTTTAACGTTTTTAGAGGTTAACATTTTTTTTTTCTTTTCCTTTTTATAAAATTTTTTGTCTAAGCAATTTTAAATTTTCTTGTATATTAATTAAACAAATGAGTTAAGTTGATGAAAACAAAGAATGTGATCGATGGAATTGATTCCCTTTGGTTCCTTTGAACTTTAAATTATTTGTGAATGTTAAAATTACCATTATTTTAGTTGGGATAAATTCTAATTTTAATTCTTATAACTTAGCTAGGTATGATTTGAATTTCTCTCTATAATTTTTAAAGTTATAAGTTACTAGAAATGCTTTTCATTTGATATTTACAGTTTTAGTTAAATCTCACAAATCATTTATAGAATCATTTTTACAATTGCAATGGTACATTGTTATTCAATCCTAAACCAAAAAACCAAGGGATCAAATAGTTAGGTGCCTCTTTGAAACATTTTTTGATATTTTGACAATTTTTTATCATGCTCGAATGACCAAAGTGGGCTTTGACAATTGATATGTATGTCCAACTAACGAGATATATATATATATATATATTGAGTACGTATCGGAGGAGAGGGACAAATACCAATTCTCAAGCTCGAACCTGTGAGACTGGTATTGAATTGGTTTAAAATCAAACAATGAAACTATTGCGCCACTGACTCATTTGGTATATATATATACATATATATATTATTCAACTATAATTAAGAATGACTAACAAGAGCTGAGCTCTACCGACATCTTGTACAACCTAATAACCATGAAGTTACAGGTTCGAATTTTCATCCCCCAATTTATACCCAAAGAGAAGTATGCAGACCCTAACCAAATCTTAAAAATAAAAATATGGGAACTACTTTTTTTTCTTTTTTTTTTTTTCCAAATTTTGGTTTGATTTCTAAAAATATAGGTAAAATGTAGGCATCCAACTAAAAAACACATATGCTAAAATAATTGTTGAAGGTTAAATTTCAAAAATAAAAAATAAAAACACAAAATAGTTATCAAACATGCGTGAGTTATTGGAATACATTATTTTTGTTATTATTTTTTATACAAGAATACATTAATTGATCAACAGAAGTACATATTACTCTTGTTGGTAGACAAATCGCATGTTCGAATCCTCTACCTTTCAATATGATCATTGTATTAAAAAAAAAAAAAGTCACTTACTTGATAAGATAGGTTAGGACTAACTAAAGCTTCATTGTTTTCATTTAACCACATTTATATAGCTATGATGTATTCCTAAATAATTTTAGTTGATAAACTAAAAATACTATCAATTAATTGGTCAAGTCAATCTATTTTTTAATTCAACAACATTGATTTGAAACTATGATTGAGAAGTTATAGAAATTTCCTATGCTCAATTATATTCTTGATCGGATTTAGCTAAGTCAATTGAATAAGAAAATTGAGATCGAATAATTATTAGGTGTGATATTTAATAAAAATATAGGCGTGATGTGCAATATTGATTGACTTGTGATTTTCGGTGTGTACACTACTCCACATCTAAATGACTTTTATTTTCCAGATTCAAAAGTGTGATGAGAAATAAAATATTTGAAAAATTGGTTAAATTAAGTAGTATGTGAGTTTACTTGTTGCTTATAGTGGAATCATTTAAAGGCACAATTTTATTTTACTTTTTATTTTATATTGATTTTTTCTTTAAAATGAATTTTTGTGTGGCTCTAAGTGATGTCACATAAACAATAAATAGAATCATTTTACTTGTTCATATATAGAGAAGTATTTTTCATTGTTTAATTAGATAGAAATTTTTGTAACGCGTTTCAACATAAACTGTATTTATTTATTTTTATTTTTTTAGAAACAACAAAATGTGATTCATATTTAATTATATTGAGAGATTTTAAAATATAGTTATTTTATGATCCATTTACGACTTAAATTACATTCTAAGGACATGTTTAAGTACGACGAGAAGGGAAGAGAAACGAAAGGAAGAGAAATTAGAATAAAAGTAAATATTGTGGATAGGATAGTATAAGAAAAGAAAAAAAAAACGATAATAAACTAGGGTTGAAAAATAGTTAAAATAGGTATAATTAATCAAACGCTCTATTTTTTATATGTTTTTTTAAACATATGTCTATTCAAATAGTACTTTTTTTCTTGTCTAATCTATTCGAATAGTACTTAGTTGTTTTTTTCAGAAAAAAGATAATATCCGGTGATAATCTATTAAATAACTCACTTATAGCTTTTTTTTTTCTCAAAAAAGAGAAAAGAAAAAAAGATAGACTAAACATTTAGTTTAAAAGCCCAAGAGCGAGACCCTTGGGCCTTGTGCAAAAGCTTGGGCTACATATTCACTTAAAAAGCCCAAAGCTTGGTCTACTGTGTTCATACCTTTTTTTTTCGATTTGTGTGGTTATGTATGTTAAGTTAAGGTACTCAAAAAAAAAAAAAAAAAAAAAAATTTACTTTTAATAGCGTTGAGCGGTTGATTATATTGCTACACGAAGTTGTAATAATATTTTAATCACTTACTTGTGCGTATCATTCGATAGACGTTTTGATGTATTGACAAATACGAAGTATATATTAAATGGATGAGTGGTATAATGATTTCATCGTTTAGTTCTCTTTCATTTTCTTGATGTTGAAATTTAGCATTCGAGGTCAATGTTGAATTTGTTGTTTCGTTGGGACTTTTGTAGGGTGGCCTCTCTTTCTTCTTCATAGAATTGTGAGGCTGGGTCCAGGCTCTTACAACTCCAAGGTCAGGTTAGAGCCTAACCCTTAGAGGGCCAAGAATTAGACCTATAGAGGCTCGAGGTTCAGGCGGGCTTAGGCCTCTAATTTCCCTTGTAAGGCTCGAGTCGGGGGCTTCTTTCTGGCTCGCGGGCCTCATTAGACTTTGCTAAGACCAACTCAACTTTTTAATCTAACCTAACAAACTTACTTAAAATGGGAAACACAATCATATCTCTGAGCTAATTCCTTGCCCTTTTATTATGTATTTTTAGAATTTGTAAGTAATGGAGTCCTCCCTGATTCCAAAGTGGATGTACGCTATAGTATTTTGAACCACTATAATCTTTGTTTGTATTTGTGTGTTCTTCAATTTTTTTTTATTTTTTTTTAATTTGATTTTGAATCAAACTTTCATTAACCCGTTGAAGTGTTGTATGCTATTGTACAACACTAAAATTAATTTCTCAATTTACTTTTTATTTTATTATTTTTAAAAATTATGTCAACACTAAAATTAACTTTTATAGGGGAATTAGCAGGTATATTACAATAAGGTAAATTTTTTGAATAAATAGCAACTTTTTGAAAATATTTGCAAATATAGCAAAATCAGATTTATAGACTCTACCAATAGTGTCCGATAGACTCCAACAAAAAAAATTGCTATATTTGCAATATTTAAAAAGTTGTTATAATTCTAATGTAGAGTAGAAAATTTGCTATACAGTGCAAATTCTATTTTTTATAATTAAATGTGTCTAGTCATTATGCTAGTCAACATTTCGTTAAATTATTGACGATTATGTTATACTAATGACCAAAACTGTGAATTATTGAAATGTCAAGGGTAAAAGTGTTGAATTTTGAAACATAGGGACTAAATTGAAACCTCACTCCAAACCTAATGACAAAAAACGTATTTTTCTCTTGATTCTATCGGCCCTTATTGATTGAATTTAATGAAAGTCTACCAATTTACTTTATTTATTATTAATTGATTCTATCGGCCTCTATTGATAGAATCTATCAATATGAAAGTCTATCAATTTACATTTTTTGTTATGTGTGCAAATATTTTCATTATTGTGCTATTCATGGAATATTTTAACCATTTTGTAATATACATACAAAACCCCCTATTTATTATTATTATTATTTTTTTTTTTTGTAAATACAAGTTGCAAGAATAACCCGTTTGAATGTTAATTTTGGTGGAGAGGTTTCTATGTAGATTTTTTACAAAATTCATAGACATTTTTTATTATAAAATTTGTGTTTCATTCGTATATAATATTTTATTTTCATTAATATCTGTCAATTTGTCTTTTCCAATTGTGATAGAGTGAATCTGGTTCACACACATCCAATCAGAGTGGGTGTGAGTGGTTCCAATGATTTCATGGATAACTAGTATTGATATTTTTTTGGGTTAGAATTATTTCATTTTTAGTCCAAATTGAGCGATTTTCTTCACATATGAAAAAACTAAAACTAAAAATTGTCAGATAAAGCCAACAATCTCCACGAATTTCTTCATATAATAGAAAATAGAAAGGAGAGAAGAAAATTTGATGACATGATTACATGTGGCTGAAATTGGACTACTACTATTCGAAGTATCATATATTAAATGGATTAATAGTATAATAATTTCATTAATTACTTGGTTGTAAACCGGTTCAAAATTAACGTTAGAGGTTCGATTTCAAAAATGTATAAAATATGATTAATTTGATTTAAAAAAGTATATATATAATTTGCAATGTATTAATGAACTCGATGACTCAACCCAATCCAATTCGAAAATATAGAGTTAAGTTGGGTCACTAGTAGAATTTGGGACAACGGAGACGGCCTAAAAAAGTTTTTAAAAAAACACGGAGGAATTTATGACCGGCTTGAAGAACAGTGACCGACATATATTTCGCCCGTCTCAAACATAAAATGGTGACCGTCTCTATTATGACCCGCTGCGGGTCATAATAGACAAACCTTCTTCGAAGCTTAATGATGACGGTCTGCCGGTCATAATAGATGACGGTCACCGTTCTTTCCACACAACGTTCATTTTTCCTCCAACTCATTCACTCTAAAGTTTAAATTTTTGATTAGCGCATTTTATTTTTCATTTCCCCCTACTTTTTTCGTCTCAAACTTCTAACTTACTTAGACTAAAAACCCTAAAACCTTTATCTTATTCTTCTCCTTCATCTTTTTCTTCTCCTTTTCACTTTCATCTTCTTATTCTCTTTCATCTTTACTCTCTCATCTTCTTCTCTCCTTTTCAGTTTCACTTTCATCTTCTTCTACTTCATCTTCTTAGGTATAAGGTGAAAAGAACTTGGAGTAATGCCTCCCTCTATTCCTTCATCTTCTATCTTTTTCACCTTTTATCTATGCTTTTATTCACCTTTTGATGAACGCCGTTTTCGTTTTGATCTCATTATAAAAAATGGTAAGCATTTTGTTTTTTCATTTTAATTTTTTTAGATGTTTTATTCTTGTTCTGTTTAACTATTGTTTGTTTAAAATTGTAATTTTAGGTGTAGGTTGCTTATCTGTTAGTTTCGTTGTGCTTGAGAACAATTTTTGTTGTTCATTTTATTTTGGTTTGGATTATATTTTTAATAATATTATTGAGTTTGTTGATTTTCATGGGGAGTGGAGGTAAAGTTGGGAGATGCTTTCATGATGATTTTTTGTGTAGGAAAAGATTTGAAAATGAAGAACATGAGAAGCATCCCGGAGTGTTTGAAAGTATTCATGTGGGAAGGATTCAAGAGTCCATTGACAAAGAAGTTGAAGTGGATTGAATAAAAAAGTTCAAAATACACAAATTAAAGAAAGCGCCAATGAAAATAATATTCTTGAATTATTATCTACTACTTTCCCCAACATGAAAATAAAAAGAAGTTTCATTCACTAGTAAAAAACATAAATAGAACATGAACAAATTTGGCCCCGCATGGGCTGTTTTTGATGACGGGCGCTAGTCACCAATGTCTAGTCTTTGGTCGAGCGCCGGTCACCAATGTGTTGTCTTTGGTGACTGGCACCGGTCACCGATGATCTTTGGTGACGGCGCCGGTTATCGATGATCTTTGGTGACTGGCGCCTGTCACCGATAATCTAATTGATGACTCACGCGGTCCAGCTGTCTGTCATAATTAATGACTTGTCATCAACCTTCTTGGATGACGATCTAAGACATGAGTCACTGTTTAACATGGATGACGGTCAGCCTAGGTGCCGGTCACCGTTCTCCTTCGATGATTTTGGATATGATGACGATTCATCGCCGGTCATTATTTTATAACGATGGCCGTCGAAGTCAGTCACCATTTTGACAATTTCTACTAATGGGTTGAATTGTCTCTTTAATTCGATTGAATTGAGTTAGGTTGAAAATCTGTTCAAGTCACCCCATATTCACCCCTACATAGTAAATGTGGTTAACACAAATATCTTTCACCTTGTTCTCAGAGCAAATGTGTAGCTAAGTAGAATGTTTAATTTGTTCCTCCTATAATATTTAATTTGAGTTTAAACGTGATACATATTTCTATTGGGAATTTGCACTCTATAACAAATTATCTACTCTATATTAGAATTATAGCAACTTTTTAAAAATATTGCAAATATAACAACTTTTTTTTTATGACTCTATCAAACACTATTGATGGAGTCTATGAGACGCTATTGATAGTCTATCACACACTATTGATGAAGTCTATCAAACACTATTGATGGAGTCTATAAATCTGATTTTGCTATATTTGCAAATATTTTCATTATTTTGCTATTTATGCAATTTTTTTGCCTTATTATAATATACAAGCAAATTCTCTATTTTTATTATTGTTATTATTTATTATTTATTTTTGAATTATTTACGTGGGACATAATTTCTCCATACTCGTTCGTCCTGTCTTATTAATAACGATAGTGACATTACACATGCATAAATAATAATAAATATTTTTTTTGAATCAAATAAATAATTATATCTTTATAACGTATAGCTCCAAGTCTTTTAAATACCACACTTTCTAACCATGCCCAACCATCCAAAAAAAAAACCCATCAAATTCAATTGCCATGTCTCTCTCATTTAGAATCCCACTTCTCATCCTCTTTCTCTTCACATCCATTCCATCCCTCGCCTCTCATCCATTCGACCCTCTATCCCCGCTCGAGATTCGAATCGTCGCCTCCACAATCAAATCCGAATTCAACCCCGCCTCAAGGCTCACCTTTCACTACATTGGTCTCGACGAGCCCAACAAACCGGACGTCCTCTCCTGGGTGGCAAACCCTAATAAATCCCCACCCCCACCACGCCAAGCCTTCGTCGTCGTACGCGCCAACAAGCAGACTCACGAATTCATCGTGAGTCTAGCCAGTGGGCGCGGCACAATTATATCGAGAAATGTGTATACAGGAACCGGGTTCCCAACACTAACGATTGTAGAGCAGACGGAAGCCATTGAGTTGGCACTGAAGGACCCGCGGTTGATCGGGTCGGTGGAGAAGAGAGGACTGAATGTTTCGGAGATCGTTGGGTCGGTATTTACGATCGGGTGGTACGGGGAGGCGGAGAGTGAGACGAAGCGAGTGGTGAAGGTTTTGTTTTACTACAAGGAAGGGTCGGTGAATGTTTGGGTGAGGCCAATGGAGGGAGTTGAAATGGTGGTGGATCTTGATGAGATGGTGGTCAAGGAATTTAAGGACCTTTATGTTTGTGTAATGCCCAAAAGCGACGGGACCGAGTACCGGGCTTCGACTATGCGGCCGCCCTTTGCGCCCCACACTAACCCAATTCTTCTTCAACAGCCGCTTGGTCCCAGCTTTGTGGTTAGAGGCCACACTGTCAGGTTTGTTTCTCTACTCAAAAAACAAGATAGGAATAAGTTAGGTTAAAAAATGAGTTACCTCTCGACCCCTAATTTAAGTTATATTTTTTATTATTTAACCCACAAAAATAGTAGGAAAAAAAATTAAGGAAAATGAAATGTTGTTGAAGATGAATGATTATGTGTTAGCATCCATATTTAGATCATGCCAAAATATGATTTAAATTTTTGTTGAAAGGACCTTGTACATACTTCCACTATTTGTAGGAGTAAAAATGTGTCACATTATATATTTTATTGAAATGGTTGGTAGTGTGTGGTGAAATACAGTTTAAAACTATAGTCACATGTTAGATCTCTGGTATTTGTAATCTTTATTTTCTCAATTTGTACTAAAAGAAAAACTTAGCACAATTTTATCCTTGTAAATTTCAAAAGTATATAGTATCATTTATTATAATTTTTAAATTAATATTTAAAAGTGTTTTCTATAATTTATTTTTTTCACATTCATATGATTTTTCATACCAACAAAAGTTTGGTTTTTAATTTTTTTTTAATTTTTTTTTATTGCAACCATATTTCGGGTTGGAGTTTTAAAGTTAAATGAGTCCGTCGAATATATACATATGGATTTATTTCAGGTTTATTTTAACTAAAATAAATCTATATTCATATTTATAAAGATAATGAGTCACATCTTCAATATATCATTTCTTTTATAAGTTAAATCGTTTTAATTTCTATATAAATTTTAATACATTTTTTTATATATTTACATTAGCATATTATTGTCTTTATAAACGATAAAAAAATATGTGTACTAGATAATTATTGGGAATAACTTAAATTGTATAGTTTGTTAAAGAATGATTGAACCAATAAAAGGGATTGAAAAATCCGATTTATGTGTCAGGATGTTAACCGACATGGAGTATAGGGAACCACTTAAATAGACCTAAATGCTATCATGGTCCCTATTTTGGAGATTTTTCTATGGTGTTCAAGAAAAATCTAACGTCGGCCCTTTGGACACAAGATGAAAGCAATACAAACCAACCCATTCACACATACCAACAAATAGAGACCAAAAAACATTATCCTAACCACTAAAATTTAGGGATCTATATGGATTGGCCGGTTGAGTGAAAGTTTCGAACCAATCTAAAAATTTAGTTTGGTCAATTTTCTAACTCAATCGAACTCTTACATTTTTGAGTTTAGGTGTGTTGGATTATCATATTTTTAATACATTGAATTAGTCATACGCTATACATAAACAAAATACAAAGTTTTAGTCAATATCATATCAATGTAATGAAATTGATGTAATATTATATGCAAAATATCCAATAAAAAATTACTTTTCATTACTCCTACATTCATAGTTTTTATAGAAAATCTCATTCAAAAAACATAATAAAAAATACATTACACTCCCATCAAACAAATAAATAATTAAAATAATAAAATAAATTATATAATTTAATTTTTTGATAAAATAAATAGATAATTAAAGTCAACAAAAATAGATATATTTTTATCGATATGTAAAAATTCTAAAGACTTCAAAAATATTGTAAAGAAATGTTGAAAGATAAAAAGTCTAAAAATAAATATATACATAAATAATTATGTTATAAGTATTGAAAAAATATTTTTATAAACCTAATAATTAATTTGAGTCAGTCGGATTAGCTCGACCTCTAACATAACTAAATACATAAATTTTCATGAATTTGAAGTCAATTAAAGAAAAATCGATGTGTCGGGGTAGCCAAAGTCTTTTGTCTTTTCTGAAAACTGCCAGCAAAACTGAGCCATGCACAATAATAACTCTGGCGTGTGTAAACAGTTTTTTGGGTTAAAAATAGAGGATAAATTGTAAGATGGGTGATGAAAGTTTGAAATTTTAAAAAAGTTAAAATATCATTTTGGTCCCTAGATTATCCCATTTATTTCAATTTAGTCTCTACACTTTCAAAAGTCCAATTTTAGTCCTCAAACTATGCAAAAAGCTTAAAATTGGTCCTCGAGTTAAAAAAAAATCTAACTATAGTTAAATTTGAATGAGGTGTCAAAAATAAATTAATAAAGAAACAATTTATTTCATCTTCCCCATTTTGACCCTCTCCTCTTCCTCTCTTCCTCTCTGATACTGAGAAATACCACCCTCAAAACTTCAAACAAACCACAAAATGGGGGCAATGACTTCAATAGGGATTTTGATTCAAACCCATCATTGTTGAGCTGTGAATAACAAAATGTAATAAAGATGGGGTTAATTTTTAGAGCTATGTAAATCGAATATCTGGCAAATTTTCATTTTTGATCCACTCATTTTTCCTTTAATCCCCTTTAAATTTGCTGAATTCAACCCTTTTTCATTTCTCTTTTTTTCATTGTTTCGATCGTGCACTCCAATCTTTCAAGCTTTTTGCTATGAAATTTGGGAAGGAATTCAAAACTCATTTGAAACAGACGCTTCCGGAGTGGAGGGACAAATTTCTGTGCTACAAACCCCTCAAAAAGCTTCTCAAACACTACCTTAATCTTCTTTCTACAATTTATGATTTAGTTTACGCAAAATCTGGATTAGGGTTTAAGGCAAAACAACGAATAATATATATATATATATATCTCGTGCACAGTATTTAAGGGAGCTTTCAATTGAGTGACAAATTGATTTTGGTTTATGTAACTGTTGTTGTGCTTGTTGTTGAAGCTTTGTAAATTCTGCCACAAAGTATTTGGAAGCTGAAGAAGGGGAGGCATTGGAGCTTTTGGAGGGGAGTGGGATTTACCCATTTTGTGGTTTGTTTGAAATTTTGAGGGTGGTATTTCTCAGTATCAAAGAGGAAGAGAGGAAGAGGAGAGGGTCAAAATGGGGAAGATGAAATAAATTGTTTTTTATTAATTTATTTTTGACACCTCATTCAAATTTAACTCTAGTTAGATTTTTTTTTTTAACTTAAAGGACCAATTTTAAGCTTTTTGCATAGTTGGAGGACCAAAATTGGACTTTTGAAAGTCTAGGGACCAAATTGGAACAAGTGGGATAGTCTAGGGACCAAAATGGTATTTTAACCTTTTAAAAATTAACAATGAATAATAAGATTTAAAAATTAATTTTTATTATTTATAATCATTATGAATTAAATACATGAAAGTTAGTTATATATATGTTGATAATAATAATGTAAGTTGAATGGCTGATCAAACAAAATAATCACAACATTTATAATTAGTTTTTATGCATATAATTCTAAGTAATTACAAACTACAAAAACTAATCTTTAAATTTTAGTTTTGTACTAAATTCAAACTTTGTTTAATGAGAATGACTAAATTTTAGTTTTTTAAATAATAGCAACTAAATTTAGTTGCTCAATGTTGTTAATATTTATAAAATAGAAAAAGACGTTGAAGTTATTGAACATACACTAATGTCGTTGAGTAATTGTTTATATTGGCTTTTTTCTTAACTGTTGTGTACTTGGACGTAGGTGGGCAAACTGGGACTTTCATTTAAGCTTCGACATGCGGGTCGGAATAGTAATATCGACGGCGTCAATATACGACGTGGACCGCCGTCAGAAACGGCAGGTTCTTTACCACGGCAGCATCTCGGAGCTGTTCGTGCCGTACCAAGACCCGACGGTGGAGTGGTATTACCGGACGTTCCTGGACGCCGGGGAGTTCGGGATGGGGTCGGCGGCGGTGGAGCTCCAGCCCCACCACGATTGTCCGCCCAACGCCGTCATGTTCGACGCCTTCTACGGCGGCCAAGACGGAATCCCGGTCAAGATTCCCAATGCATACTGTATGTTCGAAAAGTACGCCGGAAATATTGCTTGGCGCCACACTGAGAGTGTTATTCCCGGAGAATTGGTATGTATTTTCTCTCCTCCACTATTTTATTTTTTGTTTTTTTATATTCTTTTATTAAATGTTTTAGCCAAAATTATCTTTTTTGTCATATGTTTGGAGTTAGTTTTCACTTTAGCTCCTATATTTTAAAATCAAATATTTTTATTTTTGATATTTCAATAATACTCAATTTTGATCTTTGAGATTATGAAAGTACCGTTAAGGCCTTGTTTAGTTTGATGTTGGGATCCAGATTCTCTCACTAGAACCCAGTACTACAATCAAATTTCTTGGAATCTTGATTACGGTGTTCAGTCTGTTGTATTGATAACCAAAAATAGGAAGAATGTTGTTTCGAATCTCCAAAATTTTTATATTTACTAAACAACTGATTTTAAACTACTGGATTCCAAACGGCAAACTAAACAAGATCTAAAAATTGAATGGAATGTTTTGACTAAAAAGATAACTTGATAAATATTAAATTATTATAAATTGATTTAGTTTTGTATTATTTACTACTAAAAAACGAAAACTAGATTTGTATCCTTCCAATTCCAATTCGCATCAGCCCAATTTTCCTTTACTGGTTTTGTCTTCGTCTTGTCCACATGTTTTTTGTTTTTTTCACTCCTCCCCATTTCCAGCCTGGTTGTCTTCGTCTTGTCCCCATTTCTCATTAAATGGAAAGACATAAAATGCTGAACATCAAAACATCACGTGCAATTATTCAGTATGAAAATTAGGGCAAGTTTGAGCCACCATTTAATGCAATTTGGAATATCCCATTCTTTTTCTTTATTTTATTTATCTGATTATGATTATTTATCGTATTTTATTTATCTTTTTCTTTTAAAATACTATATTTAAGGTTCAAAATGCAACCATAGTCAAGCCTTAAATATATGTTTTTTTGAAATGTATTCTTCTTTATCCTTAAGATTTTTTGAGTGTTTAGAGATTTTCTAGAAACAAAATAAAAATTAAATGATGTACTACACATTTTAAAATTTTAAGAACTTTAAAGATGTTTAATTTGTTATATTTAATTTAGTGTTTGTATGTATATATTTATTTTTTGAATTGCAGATTACAGAGGTGAGGCCGGAGGTGAGCTTGGTGATAAGGACGATAACGGTGATTGGGAACTATGATTACATCTTAGATTGGGAGTTCAAGAAAAGTGGCTCTATCAAATTTGCGGTAATATTTTAATACTAATATATTCGGAATTTATTTCACATATTTTAGCATGTATGTTAGTATATATGAACTAAAATTCTTCCTCAAATTAACTTTCATAGTGTCATAAATTAATTATGGACTTATAATTTTGTGTTTTATAGGTTGGAGAGCGTAAAAGAAGATTTATTATAAACGACAATCTAGCTTTAAATAACTATGTTTGTTTTAACTTAAAAAAAAAAAAAAAAAAACTTTGTTTCTTTCTTTCATTTCTAAATATTGAAGTCGAAAATTTTAAAATATTGAGTTGGGTTTTTTTAGATTTTTAAAAAGTGTGTGTTGAAACAAAATGTTAGATCTATAGTGCAAATGATAGATCATTTAAACCAAATTGAGCAAATAGAGTGAAAACAAACCAAATAAAGAAGGATGGAAAAGAGAGACAAAGCACAACAGATTTAAGTAGTTCGGTAATGTCCCTATTCTACCGTTATGGATCAATTGAGCTTGATCGATCCACCATCAAATGCCATTGCCAAGATTTGTACAAGGGCTCTCAAAGGTGGCTAGGGTTTCTAAACTCTCTCTCAAGGAAGGAGAAACCACTAAAAATGCTTTATATAGCGGCACCAAACATTAACTCACCAAATGGGCTAATACATCGTTATTGTACCATATTTTAATTCAAATTCATTTGAAGAAGAAAAAAAAATGTTTAATGCTTGAATGACGAGTGTTTGTTGTTGGTTACAGGTGAGTTTAACAGGAATCATGGAAGCAAAAACGACGCCGTACAAGCACACAAGGGAGATAAAGGAGGAAATCTATGGCATATTAGCAGCTCCAAACACCATTGGCGTAAACCACGACCATTTCATCACATACTATCTTGATCTAGACATCGATGGCCAGGAAAATTCTTTTGTGAAAAACAAACTGAAGAGCTTCAAAACCGATGGCTCGACGCCTAGGAAGAGCTATTGGTCGGTCGTCAAGGAAGAAGCCGAGAAAGAGCTCGATGCTCGACTCCGGCCAACAGAGCCGGCGGAACTGAACATCGTGAACCCTAATAAAGAGACAAACATAGGGAACAAAGTCGGGTATGGTTAAATGAAACACACTATGTTAAGGTTGATGATATATATGGCAGTTACCGCTAGACTCAACTTGTTGTATGATAGGTATCGTTTAATTCCGGGACCAATGGCGATCCCGCTACTTTCAGAGGAGGATTATCCACAGAAGAGAGGAGCTCTTTGTGACTATAATGTATGGATTACGCCTTATAATCGATCGGAGAAATGGGCCGGTGGTTTGTACGTTGATCGCGGCCATGGTGATAACACCCTTAACATTTTAACACAAAGGTACCAAATTACTTTTAAATACTTTTTTTTTACCACAAATTCAATATTTTAACTTTGACAATAAAGAGCACTCAACGATACTTACATAAGGATGGAGAACCACATGTTTTTATTTCTACCCTTAAATAAGTATTGCTCGACAATAAATGTTTGAATAGTTAAATTATGTTCGCATAAATTTTCTCGATTCAAACATTCGCTTATAGATTTGAATTTGTGGTAGAACTAAAAATGTTAACTAAAGTTGTGTTATGGGAGAGCAGGAACAGGGACATCAACAACAAGGATATTGTGTTATGGCACACAATAGGGTTCCATCACCATCCTAGTCAAGATGAATTTCCAATTATGCCCACCCTCAGTGGAGGCTTCGAGCTTCGACCTACAAATTTCTTTGACCGAAATCCAATTCTCAAAATGAAGCCTCCAAAACAACAATAAATTCTCTATTTGAGGAGATAAAATAAACTCCAAATCCTCTAATGATTGTAATCTTAATGTACTATGTTGTTTTCATAAATTCTCTATTTGAGGAGATAAAATAAACTTCAAATCCTCTAATTCTCCCAATTACGGAACTTTTTCTCTATGGAGACCTTTCTATATTCTGTATTTAATTTTTATTTTTTTAAATATATATTTAAATCAAATAATACTTTTTTTGGAAAAAGATACGAATATATTCCAAAAGAGCATGCAAGAAGCATACAAAGAGTAGCTTAAATCAATTAATAATCAAAACAAAATTAAAATATATTTCAAAATAGTGTTGAATTTGTAATTTATCGAGAATTATTCTATTATTCTTCTCTTTTTTTGAACTTGAGTAATTATTCTTCTAATCAATGTAATTAAGATAACTCAAAACAATGATGCATGGTTGCTTCTGCAATTACATAATTTCAATTATATTATGGATACTTTTTCTTGCTAAATATGTATATTGTATTTGTTGTGTGTGTCACTATATTTATTTTATTGTTGTTTTACTTAATAAAAATTATTATTATTATTTATTTTATGATATGGATAAACTTTCTTATTAAATATGTATATTGTATTTGAGTTTTGAATCAAACCAATGGTCAAAATTAAATATAATTCATTTAAGCCCCCTTAGCAAATAAAATAAGATGGATAAATTAATGTTTGTACATTGATGATAAGATAAGAAGAAATGAGGTGGTCTAAAAAAAAAAAAAAAAAATGAGGTGGTGGGAGAAAAACGTATGCATCATCCAAAAGTCATATCGTCTATTATTATTATTATTTTTGAAAAAAAAAAATCAATATCATCTAATATTCAAAGCTGACTTGGTCAATTTGCATTTTGCGTGAAGAGGAGGGACTGTATTTAATTGAGCAAAATTTAAGTAGATAATCCATACTACTTAACATAAATCTAATATATATATATATATATATGTGATGATGATGATGATTTGATCAATACTACATTGTCATGTAGCATATTATTATTTTATATTATATTAGAAAACATGTATAAAATGTTTACTAAGAAGTACGTAAATTTTGTGGAAAACAATTTAGATTCCGGCTGTTAAATCACTTTAGGTTCTTATCTCAAAAAAAAAAAAAAAAAACACTAGGACCGGGCTGTTAAATCAAGGGAATTTGCGCTGTATAGCAATTTTCCTACTCTCCATTAGAATTATAGCAACTTTTTAAAAATATTGTAAATAT
>JBBMEF010026549.1:0-16837 GCA_037832685.1 Sicyos baderoa | reverse complement strand
AGGATCGAATTTGTTTGGTAAGTTTATGGATCAAAATAGAATAAAATTCAAGATTCACGAACTAAAATTGGATTTTGAAGATTAAATTAGAAGATTTTTTTTTTCAAAATTTAGAAACCAAAATGGTATTTTTTATCCTTTATTTATACTATAGGGTTTTTTTAGTTTTTAGTTTTTTTTTTTTTTTGAAAATAGGTTTTTTTAGTTCTACAACAATTGAAAGTGGAAAATTTAAATGTATGAAGTCTTGGTCATTCGGTATATACCAATACCACTTAGTTATTGTTCTTCTACCCATTAGAAGGGTTAATAGTAGTTATTGTGATTTTATACTCATTTCTATATTAATGTTAATTGTGATTAAGATAATTAACTATTGTTTAGAGATTCATTATTTGAGAGTTAAAGTTAATAATGGTAAGTTGATGAATCAATTGTTTGAAGATTGAATATGTTAGTAATAATTGAGGTAAATAATTAGCTGTTTGAGATTGAACATTAAAATATGAAATTATCTTTTTTATATTGTTCCAATTAAGGACGGTATACAATTTCTATATTATTGTTTTTGTTTGCCTTTTAGGTTATATTTTATACGATTTTAAGCTTTTTAGAAAGTACATGGATTAAGATTGAACATTTAAAAACTAAATGTCTAATATATCAAATCACCAATATGAGAACAATTTAGCGTATGTGTATATTTAGAAGTTATAAATTGAAATTATCATTTCACCAATTATAGACTGTCACGTTTCGGCTGACGTGCGTACTTAAATGTAAAATAAAACACTAAAAAAGAAATAAGTTGAAACGATGACGACCCGTACCTGAAATATAGTAATTAGTTGTTGCATGGTGTATACGACAAAACGGTTTGTTATTTGTTTGGTAAGTTTTTTAATACAAATCGAGGGAGAGAGACTTTAAGCCATAATAAAGAGTACATCTATTTTCAAACAGAAGATAGCAAATTTCCGATTTTGAGGATCAAATTTATTTGATAAATTATGGATTAAAATAGAATAAATTTCAAGATTCATGAAGTAAAATTGGATTTTAGAGATCAAATTAGAAAAAAAAATGTCAAAATTTAGAATTTCTAAAGATGGTATTTTTACCCTTTATTTATATTATGGCACAAGTTCGCACCATTTTGTTTGAGATTAAAATTATTATTTACTTAATTTAATATACACTGAAAGTGACCAAATATTTAAAAAATAAACACGCCCATCAGAGATTCAAACCACTACTGTTTGAGAATTAAATTGAGTTCATGCCAATTGAGATATCCTACAAGATCTGATATTTTTGAATTTAGTTTAAATTAGTTTGATTTATACCAGATGCTAATCTCAAAAAACCAAAACCGAGCCAAATTTATTCGGCTTTCCTTATTATAAAACCGAAGTCAACTAATAAATTCGGTTTTGGTTTGAACTAATGTCGATTTCGATCGATTTTAGTAGTTTGGTATGTTTTTTGATTTTATCTTGCACCCCTAATTAGAAGTGGAGAATTTGAATGTATAAATTTTTAGTCATTAGATATATACTAATACCACTTAGTTATTGTTCTTCTACCAATTAGAAGGGTTAATAGTAGTTATTGTGATTTTATACTCATTTCAATATTATTGTTAATTGTGATTAATTAAGATAATTAACTATTTGTTTAGAGATCCATATTATTTGTTTGGGAGTTAAAGTTAATAGTTGGTAAGTTGATGAATCAATTGTTTGAAGATTTAATATGTTAGTAATGGTTGAGGTAAATAATTACTCGTTTGAGATTTGAATATTAAAATATGAAATTATCCTTTATATTGTTCACATTAAGGATTGTGCACAATTTTTATATTATTGTTTTTTGTTTGCCCTTTAGGTTATCTTTGATATGATTTTAAACCTTCTAGAAAGTATATGGATTAAAATTGGACATTTAAAAACTCAATGTCTTATATATCAAATCACCAATATGAGAACAATTTAGTGTATGTATATATTTATAAGTTATAAATTGAAATTATCATTTCACTAATTATAGACTGTCACGTTTCGACTCAAAAGGAAAAAGTTGAAATGATGACGATCCGTACCTGAAATATAGTAATTAGTTGTTGCATGGTGTGTATGAAAACAATTATTATTTGTTTGGTAAGCTTTTTAGTATAAGGAGAGATACCACAAACCCTTCATAAAATGTACATCTATTTTCAAATAGGAGATAGCAAAATACCAATTTTGAGGATCGAATTTATGATGGTGACGAATTGCGATTACCAACCATGAAATCAATATGCCACCAACTCTTTTGATATTTGTTTGATAAATTTAAACAAGACAAAATCACTACTTATTAAAATATCAAATTTGCTTGAATATACACCTATCAAAGTTATTATTATTTGTGATCTCTTTAAGCTATTATTTGTGAAACAAAAATATTAAATTTTATATTTAGAATGAAGATATCATCAAATATACTAAGTACTCTTCCATTCGAATTTGTAACCCAATAAACAAACTTTAAAATTTCTCTAAAATGAAAAACAAAATATGATTTTTTTTATAAAAATGTAAAGTTTTAAAACAAAACCCGTATAAACCTCATTCAACCAAAGGAAAAAAGATAGTCTTAGCCTTTACAACAAAAATCTTCGAAAAGGACCAAAATGAAAAGGATTTACATTAATAATGTTTATAAAATCAAACTTCGTCTATCAACAATGTACTTTGAATAAAATAAAAACAAAAGATTAGGGTCCCGTTTGATAACCATTTGTTTTTTTGTTTTTGGTTTTTCAAATTTAAGCCTATTTTCTCTCAAATTTCCTACAATTTGTTTCATCATTTCTATGATGTATATATGTTTCCTTAAGAAAGTAGAGGAATACCAACCAACTTAAAAAAAAAAAAAAAAAAAAAAAGCTTCCCAAAATTTGCTTTTGTTTTTAAAAGTTGGTTAGTATTCTGGTAAATAGAAAATTTGAGAGAGAATAGACTTGAATTTGAAAAATAAAAAACAAGAAACCAAATGGTTATCAAACGGGGCCTAGTTCACTCATTTTTAATGTTGTACTTTTTTGTTTTGGGGATGAAACGATCTACTCTAAATCGATGAACTTATTAGTCATCATGCCTTTTAACTCTACAAATCCCCATTCAATCAAAGAAAAAAACCATGGTTTCAATCTTCTCCAGCAAAAATCTTTGAAAGAGAATCAAAATGAAAGGATTGTAAGAGAAATATCCTTTCAATTTTTGTCTCATTTGGATTGAATAGTGTCTTAATTTTAATCCTTTCTCCAGACTTGTTAAGATAAAACAAGTCATTATTTACTAGAAAAGACAAGCCTTGTTCATCTTCAAACACCTTAATAAGGTGAACCATTGGAAATATATAATCAATATGAAAATTAGTAACAAATTCTTTAATCCATAAATGTTTGGCTCTCATAATCCACACTTGCAACTTATTGATTGGGTTGAACTCTCTTACGATCAAACAAATGGTGTCATTAAATGGCTGAAGGTAGCTATACACATTGTAGTAAGGCCCTACGTCCAAAATAAGAGTGATTTCAAATACTTCAATTTCTACATTGAGAGCATATACCACAAACTCATGATTCGATGAGTCACTTCCCATCCAATAAACGACTCCATTCAAATAAGTACCATGATAGTGGATACTAAAAGGCTCGGAGCAAAGTAGCTTCCATTGGTCACTAATTCCAAACCTCCAAACCTCTATTGTGCAAATGGAATTCTCCTTATTAGAGGTAGCCCTAAACAATTTGTACTGCTTCGTTTTAGGGCTGAAACCAAATCCGAAACAGTAAGAAGAATACAAAGAATGCTCTAATTCGGGAAGGTGGAAGAACTCGTTGGTCATCGGAT
Organism: Sicyos baderoa; assembly: GCA_037832685.1. Taxonomy (NCBI): domain Eukaryota; kingdom Viridiplantae; phylum Streptophyta; class Magnoliopsida; order Cucurbitales; family Cucurbitaceae; genus Sicyos; species Sicyos baderoa. The sequence continues at coordinate 12,932 of JBBMEF010026549.1, read as the reverse complement.
TCCATATGGTATTACGGGGCGGGTAAGTTCGTTGGTAAAAATGGAGCAAGCCATTGCAGAAAGAGAAATATGAAATAAAATGGCCAAAATCAAGTGCGGCGGCAGCGGCACAACAAATGGTTGAATCAAAATCAAAATCAAAATCAAAATCGATACAACGGGGATTGCAATTGTTGAGAAAATCAGTGGTATAGATAAAAACATTTGGAGTTTGGAGTAATTTAGAAGAAGAGGATTTGGCAAACTCTAAAATAATATCATTCCAAACTTAAGTTTCGAGAAGATTACTCTAACAATATCCTCGGAAAGCTTCCCATTAATGTTCATAACACTCCTACTACTCTTTCTTTCTAGCTCATTCGCCATTCTCACTATTAACACAGATTCAACTTTTAATTTTTTAGATAAAAATATGCTTTTATAGGTAGGGTAAGGGTTAGGGTTAGGGTTAGGGTTAGGGTTAGGGTTAGGGTTAGGGTTAGAGTTTTATCTATTTCCATAAATATTTTGAAACAACTTATCTAATATATTTCAAATTATCATTATCAAGTATATAAAAATAAAAATAACAATTCAATTTTAGATTATGTAGATTTTTTAATCTGTTTTTTAAAATCAAATATATAGCCTTACGATTGAATTTCAAAAAGAAATAATAATAATAATAATAATAATCAAATATATAAAATTTAGTTTCCAATTTAGAATATATGGAAAATCTATTTTAATACATTTCTAGTCAAATCGTATTTTTAAATGGAAACAAAAATATACACAAATCTTTGAAATACGAGAAACAAAATTATCAAACAATGTTTGATTTTGTATTGATTCTTACGGAAAAAAAAATGGTGAATTACTTGGAGATGTGGAATGATTTTGGTGGCAGGAACGGAGAAACTATTTCCTAAATAAGTTTGAAAAGTTGACATCACAAACGGTCTCAAATAGTCATGAATATTATAAAGAAAAAAAAGTTTTGAAAACATAGTCATTTACTTAGAATAGTTAAAATTTTATAGAACTAAATTTAATTTAATCTAATTATCTTGAATCAAATTGTTTTATCCATTAATATATTAAAACAACATTTTCTATATATTTCAAATTCTCATCATAGTAAATATATATAATTATAAATAAGGTTTCTTGGCAAAAGTTTTTTTTACGATTTCACCGGTCTTCCATGGAGCTCTCTTTAAGTATGATAGATATTTCCTCTTTTGATTGCCATCTTTTCAAAGACTACATTTGATTAGTTAAAAAATCTTCAGTCTTTTTTTTTTCTTTTCCCAAATCCTTTATTTGCTTAATAATGCTTCATTTTGAGCTTCGATGTTTCCAATCTGGAGATCGCCATGTTCCTTTGACCGTGTTCATCTATTAAGGTGAAATCCACCCGATTTTGAACCTTCCCATTTGTAATCTGTCATATACTTCTAGAATGTTATAAGTTTAAATTCATCAATTCACCTATTACAATATAACAAAAATAGTTATCAAAGTAATTTGTCATATATAATCTGTCACCTATTATTCAACATACTAGTCCTTAAGGGTGGACATGGGTTGGGTTGGGTTGGATTGAGATGATTTTCAACCCAACCCAAAAAATTCGGATTGGTCAATTCTCCAACCCAACCCAACCCAATTAAAGACACAACCCAACCCAACCCAACCCTTTATTCTCGGATTGGGTTGGGTTATCGGGTTCATAGATTTGCAACTAACCTAAAATTAAAGAAGCTCACCATGATAAACAATGTAACATCAGTAGATTCTTATTACAAATAAAAATTCAAGTTTACCTAACTTCAAAATCTCATGAATAGGTTTGAAAGTTTAAAAAATATTAAAAAATAAAAAGTCTTAACATTAATAATTAAATAAAATAATTATGCATATACATATAATATAATAAATTCGGGTTGGTCAGATTGGATTGATTTTAGGTCAACCCTTGGCCCAACTCAACTCATGGAAATTTCATGATTTTGAACCCAACCCAACCCAACCCGTCAAATTGGGTTGGGTTGGTTCGGGTTTCTCGAGTTTCGGGTTATTTGTGCACCCCTACTAGTCCTTACAACAACACCTGCTGAAGATTTACCCGGCTAGCCATGGCAGCCATGGTTAGTTTCCTGCTTCAGAATTAAAGAGATTGGTCTGTACAATGCAGCATCAGAGCTGGTTGGACAGTGACCATTATGTTTGGTGTTATAGTGAAACAGGTCAAATGCAAGGTCTGTACTTAGTTTCATGTGTTTTGAGCATTACCGACAGAATTAGATGATTAAATAGAAATCAGAAATGAGTAGCCTTTGATTGAATAAATTCTCGTTCTGTTTTAATGTGATCATGTTACTTTTGTATGTATAAATGATTTGAAGCTTTGAAATTTATTGACAATTGTGAGTTTACGCACACCTTCATTATTTCTCAAAGATAATGGTCTAACCTTACTATATTTTATCATAAAAAATATGATCGTTATTATAAACTTTTTTTTTTTTTTGAAAAGATACTACATTAATATGAAGTATGCAAAGCAACATGCTAAAATTACAAATGAGTGATGGGGAGGAAACTTCTCCAATTAAAAGAAATAAAGGAAGCCTCATAGTTTTATAGGGTTGAGGAGTTTTTACATAAAAAAGCAGCTTTTGCAACAATATGATCCCAATCCAATAGAGATTGGCTCAATTCTTGAATATCATTGAAAATGCATATACCTGCAAAGCCAGCCCTTTTGTTATTGAGGATTGTATCAATCTCATTCATTCCCACATAAAAACTCTAGCACCTGTGTTTTGTGTTTTGTCATCTTTTCTGCATAAACAGCACTGTGAGGAAAATAACAATTTAGATGGAAATCTTCTATGCATCACTTCAGCTGTGTTTGAACCTCCATAAAACAGAGTCCACATAGAATAATGCTTCATTTTGAGCGTTGATGTTTTCAATACCGAGACATCCCTGTTCCTTTCATGACCGTGTCACTATATCCGATCTAACAAGGTGAGATCCACCCGAGTTTCAACCTTGGTAATCTCTCTCATATACTTCTCCAAACCTCCCAACCTCATTAGCTCTAAACAATTTGTATTGTTTCATCTCGGGGCTGAAATCGAATCCGTAGGTGTAAACGTTCTGCTCTAAATCAAGGACTTCGATGAACTCATAAGTCAAAAGTTCATACAAAAGTATAACCGTACAAATCCCCATTCAACCAAAGAAATAATGGTTCAATCATTTCCAGCCAAAATCTTCAAAAGAGAACCAAAATGGAAGGTTTCCATATGAAAAATGCTTTCAATTTTTCTCTCGTGTGGATTGAATAATGTCTCTATTTTGATCTTCTCTCGAGACTTGTTAAAGTAAAACAAGTCATTATTTTCTAGAAAAATAAAGGTTCGTTCACCTTCTAAGACCTTAATAAGGTGAATCTTCATAAATCTAAAGTCATTAGGTAAATCAATAGCAAATTCTTTAATCCATGAATGTTTGGCTCTCATAATCCACACTTGCAACTTCCTAATTGGTTCTTCAAGTTCGAACATGTTTATAATCAAACAAATAGAATCATTAAATAGTTGAAAGTAGCCATACCCAGAGGAGTAAGGCCCTACATCCAAGATAGCATTGACTTCAAATGATTCAGTTTCAACATCAAGAGCATATATCACAAACTCATCATTTGTCGGATTCTTTCCAAGCCAATAAACAACTCCATCGAAATAAATACCATGACCGTGGATATTAAAAGGCTTGGAGCAAAGGTCCTTCCAGTGTTCGCTAATTCCAAACCTCCAAACCTCTAATCTGCAAATGGGTATGTCCCCATCAATGTAAGCCCTGAACAATTTGTACTGCTTCGTCTTAGGATTGAAACCAAATCCAAAGACTAATCTGAAGGCGTACAAATTCGGCACTAATCCGGGGAGTTGGAAGAACTCATAGGTCATCGGATTCCATATAATATTCTTCAAAAACGGGGAAGTTTCTTTGTAGATATGCAACAAGCCATTGCAAGAGGAGAGATCTAAAACACGATTCCAATTGCTGTGAAAACGAAGCTTGGCAACAGAATTGGTGGCTGTATCGAAATCGATGCAATGAAATTTGGGATTGGGATTGTTGACATAATCAGATAAGCAGAAAAGAGCGATTGGATTAGGGTTTAGTGACTTAGAAGATGAATTTTTAGCGTAATCTAAAACAAGATTGTTCCAAGCTTTACAAACGATCCTGCAATTGGGCAAATTGGAGAATGGAAGTTTCGAGAAGATTACCTTAACAATATCCTCTGGAAGCTTCCGAATGATGTTCCTCTTCTTCCTTTTCTGATTCGCCATTGTCGCACAGCAATTCGCAGAGATTGAATTTTGGGGGAGAAACCTAATATGAGTTGAATTTCGCAGATATATATATATATTTTTTAAAAGATGAATATGCTTTTATAATAATAGGTAGAGTTAGGGTTAGGGCATGTTTGCCCCCACGGAGTTGAGATGGCTTGACTTATATTCCATGTTTGTCCATGAACTTCCACAAGTTCACCCAACTCGAACTACTACTCAACTCCAAACCCCACATTTTTATTTAAATATTAAAATATTAAAAAATTACTCAATATCTATTTTTTAATCTAAATAAAAATTTCAACCATCCTCTTTCCATCCCAACAAACATAACTTTATCATTTACAAACTATTAAATATCCATTTTTTTATTTAAATAAAAACTTCAATCATTCTTTTCCCATCATACAAACACAACTTTATTATCACTTTTTTTTATTTCCTCCCCAAACATAAACTTAATCTCACTTATCTTCTCTTCCCATCCCAACCCAACCCAACCCATCATTTCAAAACCAAACATGCCCTTAGAGTTTTAGCTATTTACTTTTTTTACTTTTTTTATTTTTCTTTTAATTACAACAATCGGGGTAGGACGCTCAAACTCAAGACCTTTTGATCATCAGGTATATACTGATGCGGCTGAGCTACTGCTTTTCTTGTCTACACATAAACGAGTAGAGTGAATTGCTTATGTAGTATCAATTAGAACCAAAAAAAAAAAAAAAGTAAAAAAAGTAATATATATATATATGTATATATATTATCTTAAAGAAAAAATCAACATAAAAGAAAAAAAAAATTGTAACTCTAATTGATCTCACAAAAACAACAAATATAATCACTCTACTTATTTCGAGAAGTAGTTCAACACCGTTCATTTTAACTATTTACCAAGACTTTTGATGAATTTAACTTAAGTGGTTTTTTTAAAAAAAATCAATTAGAATTAAATATGCAGTACAATATTTTAACGTTATTTAAATAAATTAGATAGTGACAGGAACTTTCAAAATAAAATAATTAAAAGAGATGAATAGGCAAATATTAATGAGAACGGGAGATTTGTACAAATGAACAAAAATTTATCATAAAAGTTGTCTATAACCAAAGCAGATAACCCGTGATCGTGGAGTGAAAATGGATTAACATAAAACCAGATAATCAATCACGTCATTCACTCCTTTGATACCTTTTCTATTCCTTTAATATTATGATCATCATAGTAAACATATATAAAGAAGGTTTCTTGGCCATTGCCAGCCTTTCGGTGTGACCAAAAAACATTTCTGCGTATTTCACCACCGTCTTCATTTTGAGCCCTCTTTTTTTGGAAATGGATTCTTCAATTCACTAATGATCAAATATATGTAAGGTACATACAAAAACATATTACATGAAATTGAAAAAAGCATTCCAATTTAGAGCTAGAGAAGATATATCATAGTCTAAAAAATGCTTCATTTTGAGCTTTGATGTTTTCAATCCTAAAACCTAAAACCGCCTTATTCCTTTGACCATGTCATTATAACTCTTCTAATAAAGTGAGGTTCATTCGAATTTGAACATTTGCATATGCAATCTCTCATATATTTTTAGAATGTATTAATTTAACTTCATCAATTCACTTATTATATAACAAAAACAGTTCAACTGTCGCGTTCTGACTCACGCGAGTCATGCGAATAAAACACTTAAAAGGAAATAAGTTAAAATTATGATAATTGCTACCTTAAATATAATAGTTAAGTTGTTGTATGATGGTGTACATGACAAAACCGTTTATTATCACTATTTATTGTATATAAACAAATTTGCTTGAATATAAACCTATGAGAATTATTATTATTTGTGATATATTTTTGAAACCATATTATTTGTGACTTGTTACCTAGCCAATTTCAATGTTTCATCATAGATGAATCTGACTGGATAATGTAACACTAGAATAATGTCATGGAAACTTCAATATACACTATTTCTTTAAACAAAAGACTTTTTCGAACCCATATCAATATGTAAGTCCACATGATCCCATATCTGCAGATTCTTTTCACATTTTCTGGTTGTTACTGTGAGAAAAATAAGTTAAAAGGCATGTAGTTGAAACCTTTTATTTAATTACTCTTTCTTCAGCATTACAATATTTTCTACCAAAAACATATTACATGACTGTTCGGGTCACGAACTAATGTCACAGTACATACTGTACTATCTAATGCTACAATATTTGGAAAGAAGTTTGAGAGGCTTAAGAAGTGGTGAATGGAGAGCTTTGGAATCGGAAAACTGTTTAAATTACTGGTTACGGGTTCAAAGATTTCTCGATCATATGATCTTTATTGTCGTGAGAAGAATATGCAACAACTCGATCATGTCGAAGATTTACCGGCCACGGTTAGTTTTCCTATTTCCCCCCGCCCGTTTGATGTTTCCAATCTCGAGGCCGCCTTGTTCCTTTGACCGTGTTACTATATCCCATCTAATAAGGTGAGATCCACCCAAATTTGAACCTTCCCTAGAGTAGTTTCTCATATGTATTAGAGGGTGTTTCCAGTATATAATCATGTGAAACTCAATGTTTTAGTCCATTTTATTTCTGTTTCATCCAGGGGTGCTGGTACAAAGGAAAGCCCCTACACCCCGACCAAGAGCGACTGTACGAGGAGCTATTTTAAAAGCCAAAATGAGATCTCAGAGTACTCCGAAACATCGGGCTCAATATGAAAGGTGCAGCTCTGCTAAGTCGGGCTCAGCATATGGCTTCGCGGAGTCAAGATTGACTGCACAGCAGGTATCGACATTGCAGTACAATTTTGTAGGGAAAGCGTACCCCGGTTCGGGTCGTCTAGACAAACTTGGGATGCCCTGTGGGTTACAGATATTGATGCCTTCTACATATCCTACACTTACTTCACAATAGTGACCTTATCTTATGCCAACAATCCTAGAGCTACAAACACATCACTATTTACATGGTTATGTATGTTCTGTTCTGCTCTAAAAATAAAGTGGCAGCTAGGAAAAAGATGATATTAGTTGTTGGACAATATATGTTCCATGAGTTTTAAGTATATTCATAAAAGAGGTCCGTTACTAAGCGACATTAGTATATATCTAATAACTAAGAGGTCATGAGTTCGAATTCTCTACCTCTAATTATTTTATTCTCAAAAAAAATGTGACCCTTTCATTTATATTTATTTGTTTTAAAAAAATGGATTCAGTGAAAAAAATTAAAATAATCGTTTATACAAAAACATATTATATGGAATTGAAAAAAGCTTTCCTCTTTAGAGCTCTACAAGAGATATCATAGTCTAAAAATTGCTTCATTTTTCATTTTTTTAGCTTTGATGTTTTCAATCCCAAAACCGCCTTATTCGTTTGACCATGTCATTATAACTCTTCTAATAAAGTGAGATTCATCCGAATTTGAACATTTGCATACGTAATCTCTTTTAAAATTTATTAATTTAACTTCATCAATTCATTTATTATATAACAAAAACAGTTCAGCTGTCGTGTTCTGATTGACGCGAGTCATGCAAACAAATGTGACAAATAAAACACTCAAAAGGAAATAAGTTGAAATTATGATAATTGTTACCTTAAATATAATAGTTAAGTTGTTGCATGATGGTGTACAAGACAAAACCGTTTATTATCACTATTTATTGTAAATAAACAAATTTGCTTGAATATAAACCTATAAGAATTATTATTATTTGTGATATATTTTTGAAACCATATTATTTGTGACTTGTAACCTAGCTTAATCAAGCCAATAAACCAATTTCAATGTTTCATCATAGATGAATTTGACTGGATAATGTAGCACTAGAATAATGTCATGGAAACTTCAATATACACTATTTCTTTAAAGGGCATGAAGTTGAAACCTTTTATTTAATCTTTCTTCAACATTATAATTTCTACCAAAAACATCACTGTTCGGGCTACGACTAATGTCACGGTACATACCATCTAATGCTACAACATTGGGATGATAAGAATATTGAGTATGATTATTGATATCTTGAGTATAAATGTTTTCACATACTCGAAAGAAGTTTGAGAGGCTTAAGAAGTGGTGAATGGAGAGCTCTGGGATCGGAAACTGTTTAAATTATTGGTTACAGGTTCAAAGATCTCTCGATCATACGATCGTTGTTGTTGTGCCCGCCTTATTCCTTCGACCGTGTCACTATATCACATCTAACAAGGTGAGATCCACCCAAATTTGGACCTTCCCTTTTAAGTAGTTTCTCATATGTATTAGAGGGTGTTTCCAGACAATTTTTTCCTGTTCTTTCTTTTCTGTTTCATCAAGGGATGCTGGTACAAAGAAAAGCCCCTACACCCCGACCAAGAGCGCGACTGTCCGAGGAGCTATTTCAAAAGCCGAAATGAGATCTCTGAGTACTGCGAGACACCGGCTTCAATATGAGAGGTCGAGCTCTGCTAAGCCGGGCAACTACTTTGCAATAGTAACCAGTAACCTTATCTTATTCTAACTTATATCAGTAGTCCAAATCATGAATATGCAACAATCCTAGAGCTACAAACACATCACTGTTTACATGGTTACTTTTACTCACTTTCTACCAATAAAATAATATAAAACTAAGAAACAAACAAAGATTCATAGAGTAAAGAAAAAAGACAACTCTCCTACACATTAAACCAAAATGTATAGTACTAAAAAAAAAATATATATATATCAAAATGTAAAAGTTCATAAAAGAAAACATAACAGCACGAATCCTCATTCTAAGTAAAGGAAAAATGGTTTCAATCCTTTAAGGAAAAAATCTTCGAAAGAGAATCAAATTGGAAGGATTCTATTCGAAAAGTGCTTCTAATTTTTGTCTCCTTCGGATTGAATAATGTCTTTATCTTGATCTTCTTCTTCGACTTATCAAAGTAAACCATGTCACTATTTTCTCGACAAAACAACATTTGTTTGGATTTAAAAATAAACAAATGGCGAGAATGATTACATGTCAATGCTGGTTTCGTCGATGACGAAACTATTCTCTAACATAACGAAAGTGTGAAATCCTAGGAATTGTGCAAGTATACACAATCCTTGTTATAGCAAGTTTTAATGTAAGTAAAGGTCATCTCCACACGGAAAAGTTAACTTTGACTTAAGCTAAATTAAGAGAGTTAGGTAACGATTGTTTTGAGGTTGGAAATGGGTTTAAACTAAGTCTAATGAAGATAAAATGAACATTAGAAGGGAAGAAGTTTCGTCGGATGGTTTCAATTATGACGAAACCTCATAGACTAAGGACGAATATCGTTCACTACTCTATTGGCTCTCTCGAGCTCTAAGGAACGGTTCTCTCGAACTCTTGGTCTGGTTCTCTCGAACTCCAACCTTCGTTACTAGCAAAATTAAGACAACATACTGTGCTTCTCTTTGGCTCTCTCGAGCTCTAGACGTTGGCTTTCTCAAGCTCTTCGTTTGGTTCTCTCGAACTCAAACTCGCTAATCAAACACCGCACCTAGCGAACTACACATCCGATCCGAGAACTCTCTCGAGTTCTCAACTATACTCTCTCGAGTACTTAGCCGGTTCTCTCGAACTCAACTCTTGCGCAAGATGTGCTCGTAGGCGAACCTTATTCCTGAAGGTTCGTTATAACCTACGATCTGGGTTTCGTTACTCGCTCCTCTCGAAGTCACGTAAAGAATACTTACGGGTTCTTAAAATGGGAATGTTGTTGATATTCAACTTAGCTAGAAGTTTCGCTTAGGCGAAACTTCCCTACTTACCTACGTCCTTCCAACGAACTTACTAGCTACTCATGCGGGAAAGTAAAGACGAAATGTAATAACAAAGGCAATATAAAAACATGGAAATAACTTCGTTAATTGCGAAATAAAGGTTCAATACAACGAAAGTAAAGAAAGCGATAAACTAAACTACAAAATGCTGTAAATGTTAAATAGCTAGAAACAATGGCGAAAACATAATAAAAACGATAAAACTTAGGCTATGGCGGAAGATCCTCGGATGCGCCTCGGACATTCCTCCGGACTCTGTCACAACGTCTCTTAAGATTCGACACGCCTCTCCGAGATTCAACAACATCAAATGAAGGCTTTTGGCTTCTTTTATAGCAGCTTCACGAGTCCAACTATTTCGCCCCCACGATCTCACGTGCAACGGCTGAGATTGAGACTTAACATTCTCGGATCCTTGACACGCGTCCTTCGACAGAGGTGGTTTCGTCATAGCTTCGTCGTTGACGAAACTATTTACGGCATGTTACTATTTCGCGAACTCATTCATTAGCTTCACGGTGATTAAGTGCGACTTTGTCTAAGTTCGTTTTGTTGAAATGATGAGCTGAAGTGTTTCGTCTACGACGAAGCATTACTTCGTCGTGACTGGTTAGACGAGCACTTCGTCTTGGTCTTCCTAAGTTCGCTACGACGATTCTGTATATAAATGTTCGATTATGTATATAATATTTTCTAATTTGTTTTCTTTTTTTTCCTTTTGAAGTAATTTTCCTAAAACATTTAAGATATTAACACGGTAAATCAGGGTTTCCTAAACAAACTCTAAGCCTAATTCTACCTATAAAAGCAAATCATTTATATCAAAATTGAAATACTCTTCCGTTTTGTTTCTCCTCAAAATTTAATCTCTGTTAACGACAATGGTGGGTATTATAAACATCAATCGAAAGCTTTCGAAACGTAGTGTTAAGGTAATCTTCTCGAAACTTCCATTCTTGAATTTGCCGAATTGCAGGATTGTGTGTAAAGTTTGGAATGATATTATTTTGGAGTTTGCCAAATCATCTTCTAAATTACCCCAATATTCTCCAAATGCTTTCATTTGTATCTCTGATTTTGTCAACAAACGCTATTGCATTCGCAATCCCCGTTGTATCCATTTTGATTCTGATTCAAGCACCAATTGTGTCGCCAAACTTTGCTTTGAAGGCGATTATATTCAAGAATTCTCTTCCTGCAATGGCTTGCTCCATATTTACCAAGGAACTTACAATCTTATTTGTAATACCATATGGAATCCGATGACCAACGAGTTCTTCCGACTTCCCAAATTAGAGCGTTATACGTACTGGTTCGGATTTGGTTTCAGCCTTAATTTGAAGCAGTACAAATTGTTTAGAGTTATCCATCATCAGGAGGATGATCCCAGTTGCAGAATAGAGGTTTGGAGGTTTGGAATTAGCGACCACTGGGAGCTTCTCTGCTCCCCGCCTTTTAGTATCCACAATCATGGTACTTATTTGAATGGAGTCGTCTATTGGGTGGGAAAGAATGCGACCCATCATGAGTTTGTGGTATATGGTCTTGATGTAGAAATTGAAACATTTGAAATCGTTGCTACCTTGGATGTAGGGCCTTACGGTTACGACACTATATATGGCTACTTTCAGCAATACAATGACACCATATGTTTGATTGTAAACATGTTGGAAGAATCAATTGTGAAGTTGAAAGTGTGGATCAGGAGAGCCAAACATTCATGGATTAAAGAATTTGCGACTGATTTACTCCCTGACGATCGAGCCCACTTTTACCTTATTAAAGTTTTGGAAGATGAACAAAGGTTGTATCTTCTTGAAGACCTCAATAGTGACTTATTTTACATTGGTAAGTCGGGAGAGAAGATTAAGATAAAAACATTATTCAATCCAAGCGAGGCAAAAATTAAAACTACTTTTCATATAGAATCCTTCCATTTTGATTCTCTCCCAAAGATTTTGGCTGGCGAAACCATTTTTTCTTTGGTTGGTTGAATGAGGATTTGCTGTTATGTTTTTTTTTATGAACTTTTACATTATGTTTTTTTGTATGAACTTTTACATTTTGGTTTAATAAAGGAGAGTTGTCTTTTTTTCTTTGGTCTATGAATTTTTGTTTGTTTCTACCATGTAATATTATTATATTGGTAGAAAGTGAGTAAAAGTAAAATATATGTGGTCAATTAATTTGTTGGTGTTGTGAAATTGAAACTTCAATTATTGTTAGGGAAGTATCATAGAAAACCTAACACAACCTCATGTAACACATATTGACCAACAACTAATTTCATCTTATTCCTTACAGCCACTTGATGTGACCAATTTGAAAAGTACTTCTATTTCTTGCTAGCTAAAATAAATAAGGGTTAATAGGGAAAGATTGAAATTAAAACTACTTTTACATTTTGGTTTAATAAAGGAGAGTTGTATTTTTTCTTTACTCTGAATTTTTGTTTGTTTCATAGAAAACCTAACACAACCTCATGTAACACGGACAAATTAGGGAGGGGGCTCGTTTTGAAACTTAGTTTCAAAATGGGTCCCAAACCAAAATATGGGAAAAAAAATGTGGGTTGCGTCTTTCAGAAAGACGCAACCAATGGTCAAAAGATTCAACGCCACCTGGCCGTTAAATCTTAATAGAAAGTTGGGTTGCATCTTTAGGAAAGACGCAACCTAAAAAAAAAAAAAATTGAAATCTAACAAAACTTTGCATTTAATTTGACAACATAATCTCAACCAACTTTAATATCTCTAAAATCTAAAATTCATTAT
>JBBMEF010026488.1:0-16859 GCA_037832685.1 Sicyos baderoa | reverse complement strand
AATCTTAATGGAAAAGAAAAAAGGTGTACAGAACCAGAAATTACTCACCTATATTCATATGAAAGTCCAAAACAATTTGAAATTGTTGAGAAATTGGGCCAAAGAAAAGTTCACGGTTTTCCAAGATTTCACTCTAAGAAGAAGAAACGGAAACGTGATTACGTGAGGAAAAATGATGAGAAAAATTAAAAACAAAAAAAAATTTCGAAGAAGGGCAAAAAATCCTTTGAACACAATCCTCCATCCTTCATGGTCGACACCATTGGAGCAATCCAAATTCAGGCCAAACATTAGAGCAGATGCAAAAACTTCCGTGCCCAGCCACCAAAAATCATGGTTTCGATTCCATCTTCGATCTCATTTTTTTTACTATTTCTTCACCTTGGTCGAAGTTGACGGCAAACAGATACATAGGCATCAAAGATTAAACGTGAACTCAAGAAAAACAACAATGAAAGGAAGAATCGCTATTTTTTCTTCCCTCAAACGGCTGCTGGGATTTTCGTCGGACGGAATTTTGGAGAAGAAGATTTACGGTGGAGAAATTCTCACCCTCACACGATTAAGTTTCACGCCGAGAGATCTTGCAATTCAGATGGCCATGGAAATCGTACTCGATCTTTTGCGAAGAACAGTTGAAGAGTTGACGTTTTTCTTTGAGAAGAAAGATCGTGCGTTAAAACGTTTGAGCAGAAATTTTCGACCTAATTTTGATGCTTTCTTGGAGAGATTTGGTTTAAACCGGTTCAAGCTCAAGATTTGGTTCGGTGATATAGTTAGTTAGTTAGTTAGTTAGTTAGTCCCTTGGTTAGATTGGGCCTACTTGTTCTATTAACGAAATGAAGACAATTGGGTCAGAAGGACACACTAGAGGACTGGAAAATTTAAAGAAAATGGCTGATTTAGGAGTTTGGGCTCATCATAAATGGAATTCAATTGAGTTATTTGGAATTTTAATGAGTGGCCCAAAAATACTTCTTGACCTATATGAAGCAACAAAAGACCTATCAATCTCAGCTGGATTGGTTTCTTGGCTGCTGCCACCGACCACCAACTCCGGCCACCATCCTCTGCCGCCACCAACTCCGGCCACCGGAAAAATTCTTCGCTGGAAAATTTTCGTTTCTTTTTCATTGTATTCAATAGTTTGTATTTCAAATTGGAATTGTTCTTTTCAGATTTAGTTTGTAAACACCTTGAGGACAAGGTGCTTTAAAGGGGAGGGTAATGATAGGTGTGGGCCTTAAGGAGTATTATGAATATATTAGGGGCATTTATGCAATTAATTAGATAGTTATTTAGTTAGTCCCTTGGCCTATATAAGATGTACTCTTCTCTTCAATCAATACAACTTGAATATTCTTTTGACTAAAGTCATTGAGGGAGGGGAGCTTGATAGAGCTAGATTCTATCAGTATATGCTCTTCTATTTATCTTTTTTAGATAAGAAACAATTTCATTAATATATTAAATTACAAATTTTGCCCCGATGGGTTGTAAAAGAGATCTCTAACTATGAACAAGAGTGTCATAGCTATAACTATGAAACAAAAGTGGTTGCAAACTCTCTTGTTCAAACTTGATGCAAGCATTCAAATTGTTCTTGTTACCGGCTGTTTGAAGTTATAATTTTTACGATGTGTAGATATCTTTTTATCTTCGGGATCTTTTGTTTGTCACACAGTTTAATACATCTCTTGCTCTTTTAATTTCAGAGGCCCAGTGCCAAAGAGCTTCTGAAACATCGATTCATTAGAACTGCCAGGAAGAGTCCTAGGCTTTTGGAGAGAATAAGGTCTGTCAGGACTAGGATACTTGATTTCCATTAGTTTGATATGGTAGCTTTCTGAATTGTTTTACCATGTTTTTGTTCTTTTTTCGCTTTCATCACTATCTATTACTTCTCATTTTTAGCGTCCTAGGCATGGATATGGAATTTGGTGTTCTTTTACTCAATATTTCCTGATTTATAGGCCATAGTTCCTACATTTATTTCTTAGTGTCTGATGAATTTCAGAGGAAGTATTGTATCTTTTCGTATTATCAATAAAAATGTTTTGCTGCCTAAAAAAAATATTGAGGAAACCCATTTGATATAGATTTGTTGAGGTGATATATCAGTGATCTTATTTGTTGATATTGATAGAGAACGTCCAAAGTACCAAATAAAGGAAGATGTAGAAACACCAACTAATGGTCCTAGAGCTATAAGTGAAACATCAGACACGGTGAAAGTATCCAGAAATGTAAGAGAAGAAACTGTTCGTGCCAGGTGGGTAAAACCCAAATATATATCTCTCTCTCACGTTAAAGAGAACACAAAACATAATTAATGACATATTTGTGAGCTGCTGAATTTTGACTACTTATAATTGCAGCAACCAGAGTAAAACTCCAAAGAACGCGGGATGGGACTTTAGCATTGGGGGGCCACACAGTACAGGTACTGTTCGAAGTGTAGTAAAACCACCTCAAATTAGGGAAAGAAAACCAGAAATCCCTTATGGTCAGGCTGCGCCTAGTAGAGTTGCAGAGAGTGGTAACTGGCAAGCTGCATCTGGAAATGCACCACGTGACATAGCAGAAAGTGCTAGGGATTCATTTAATATGGGGGATGCAAGTGAAGATGTAAATTCTCTCTTATTCCTTTTCTTTTTGGTATAAGTGTCTTCCAATTGTATTTGCTAGTTCGTCAATCAGCTAAATTATTAAAAGTTTGCCAGGCAAAGTTGCTCTTAAGACAAGGAACAGAAATCCTGAATTTAAGAAAGAAGCAAAGTAGCTTTATTGTTTAAATCGCATTCCCTTTCATTTTCAACTATCTTTGGAAATGTGTTTCTAGTTAGTTATTTAAGCTCTCCTTTAGGTTTCTGGCTTTCCCTAGTTTACCATTCATGACTTCAAGGACTTTCACTTGTCCTATAAGATTCCTAAATAAAATTAGAGCATCATAAGGATTTGACTAAAATGGTATCTCCTTTGGGATTGGAAGTCATTTTTGTAGACTTCATCTCTCTTTTTCTTGCGGGCTCTTCTTTTTTGTATGCTCGTGTATTTCTTCATTCTTATTGCAATGAAAGCTCAGTTAAAAAAAATGGCAAAAAGTTGGACGCTTAATCTAATTGTCTATGCAGTTATAGGTTTGCAGAGTAAATCCGGCTGCAATAGCAACACTTCATTGTTCCTGAAGTTCTAATTTATCCTTGCTATTGCATCCAAGTTCAGTACGAAAACCTGTAAAAAACCATTGCAGCATAGTGATAGAATCTACCACACAATAAACTAAAATGCAATAAAATAGATAAATCTCTAGAGAGGATCTCTCAAAGAGCCAGAGTACAAATGACGACTATTCAATGGATGCTAACAAATGACCTAATCCATCCTATTTAAAGGAAAACCCTAACTTGACCTAATTGCTGAAAGGACATAAAAGCCCCTTGTAATTAAATAATAATTAAATACCAAATAATACTAATAATAAATCTCTAGAGCTGGATCGTATCACATAGCTGATTAGATGGTCGTTCATTTATCAATTTTCGATAGTTTGAAAAATTGGTTTTGTATAATATTAACTCTTATCTCTTCTTCTTATTGTTAATCTTTTCTCAATGCTCAACTTCCAGGAAGAGTTATCTGTAAGTGGTTCGGGAACCGTTGTGATTCGATCTCCCAGGAGATCTCAAGCATCTGTTCAATTTCATAATGAAAGCAGTCTGGTAGGATTATCTTAAATATAATGAGCTCTTGATTGTTTTGAGCTTTGCTATGTATATTTGTTTATGAACTCAAATGATGCGATGCAGTCTGGAAGTGCCCAATCATATTTTGAGGATACATCTCTTAGTGGTACCGTTGTTATGCGTGGTCAACGTGATGATTCCGATTCTCCTCGGACTCCTAAATCCAGATTGGGAATTCATGAAAAGACTTCAAGTGTGTCTCCTGAAGATAGTGCATTTAACCTTGCAGAGGTTGCTTTTAACTCTTCTTATTTATGTTTTATCATGATTCAGTGCATTAGTTACTATGTTCAGACACTGATAATAATTAATACACAAGAGATAACAATATTGATAAAATAGAGTTTACAATACTATAGCCTTTCGAGAGGGTTGTCTCTTCCACCAAAGTCTTTGTCAAGACAACACCAAAATATTCATTTTCCACAAATCACTATTATGCTATTGCATTTTTTTTTTAAGATTACATATATTATATTAATATCCCAAAATTACCACTCCTCAGGGTTATATTGCTAGTTGCTACTTATTTTAAACTCAGTCGGGTTGATAGTTGTGGGATAAACGCACATTTGTAAGATAGGCAAGAGTATTCTTTTGTTATCTTGGAAAGTGCAGATTGGTGGAGGTTAGATTTAAACAAGACATAGTATATTCCCTTTTAAGTAGTTATTTTTTGGATCCACAGTCTTCCCCCTTTTGTGATTACAATATCACCACATTAATTACTCAGTAGAAAAGTTTTTTTTGAACTAGTTCCGATTTTGGACATCATTGTTATTTTTCATTCATCAACGAAAGTTGTTTTCTTGAAAAAAGAGAGAGAAAAAAGCAGTTTTTGTTGCCGTTTTAAGATATTTGTTCTGGATCGCAATCCTCACTTATTTTATTCAGCATTTTGGTTTTATAGTAGAATTCAAATGTATCTTCATCAAAATAATAACTTGTTTGTTCCTTTTACTTTCTACCACACAAATTAGTATATGACTTTAGTTCTGTGCAATTACTAATTATGACCTATTTGATGACTGTAGGCTAAGGCTGCAATGCAAGCAGGATTGAAGAAAGCTAAAGTAAAGGAAAGACCAGCTCTCCATAAATTCAACGATCGGAAGGAAAATAGAACAGAGCAAATAGTGAGTAGCTCTGACTCTTCAAGGTACATCTAAGTAATTGTCAGAATAAATTTTGCTTCACAGAATGTCCGATTGTGCATGATATCAATAATTTCTCCAGGCAGTCTCGTGAATTCTTTGATGAACAAAGAGCATTGCCAAAACCATCTCTATCAATTGATGATGAAGAATGTGCAAAAGTAGCATCGTCTTCTGCACCTTTATCAATTTTGTTTATGTCGTCCTTGAAAGAGGTAAGAGCTGATTTGAGGTCGTAAGTTTATTGTATTGAATTATGTTCAGCCAAAGTAAACTTCCTGATCTAATAGTTTGTCTACATTAACAATATCTGCAACAGCTACATGGTACTTTGGTGAAGTGAGTTTTATCCAGGTTATATTAGGATGTGGGAGTAGGGCATCATCCTAGCTTTGTGGGACTGAAGAAAAGCCGGCCTGTTATAATCAAATCATCGTGTCCAATCCAAAGAATGGAAACTCTCTCTCTTCTCTCTCCGCCTCTCCCAAAGCTTTTCCCTTCACCTGAACCCTTGCCTCTGGCCTCTGGCCTCTGGCTTCCTTTGTAACTTTGACAACAACATACAGGGTTCGTAAAGTTCGAGTGACTAAACTACAAAAGACCGCTCTTTCTTCATCGCTTTTGTATTGCTATTCAGGCTCTATTTTTGTTTGTTTTCTGACCTAATTGTTACAGGGTGTGAGCCGCGAAAGATCTAAGGATTTTTGCAAGCTACATGGCTACGTTCTTCTTGTCTTTTAAATGTTGGACATTCCCATCTTCTAAACTAAGTACCCCTTGCGGCAAAATGTGGAATTAAACCTTGATGTCCTAGGTTGGTCCAGTGAAATTTTTTCCGATTCCTTAGCACATCATAAGGATTCTGCAAGGGTACCTAGTTTAGCCCACTTCTTGATGGCATCAAACTAGCATTTTGGCCGTTCATAGGAATGCCATCTTTTTGTTCTCTATTAGACAATTAACTGAAGAACATCTCTCAGTCTCACAGTTCATTCATTGGGATGATGATCTCCATCTAGACTTGGCGTTTTCAACTTTGCAGATGTTAATGGTTCATCCCTGCATAATCCAGTAAAATTCTCCTATGCTACCATTTACCAATGTATCTGCAACTGCCAGGCCTTTTCTATCACCAATGTATCCGCAATTGCCTGCCCTCACCAATGTATCCGCTGTCTTCTCTCCTGTTTGTTGAACGTGTAGCTTCTGTTCCATATCTGTTTTCTCTTCCAGTCTTGCTTCTACATTCTTCACATCAACCAATCCCAGGCGTCGAATTTCTCTATGATATCAGTGAGAGAGTTGTTTTACTCTAGATTTGATTTACTTACATACATATATATATATATCAACATAAGTTCAATATCGGAGGAGTTAGTTCGAGTCTTCCATCCCTCCAACACTTCTCACTTTGATTTGCCCCAGCTAGCTTACTGACTTCATGACAAGGTTTCTCATTCAACCTGGACTCTCTTTCTTCTTTCATTTTCTTATTACATGACTTCATGTCTCTCAATATTCTCATCCCAGATAGGCCTGTTATGATGCATTTATTAGCACATAAGTTTGTTTATTATAAAAAAGTTATCACATAAGCTTCAGATTTGATTCCCTAGCACATTGTTCTGTCAGAGTGATAGCCAACTTGCACAAACTTTTTGGTGTTTATTCAGTGAGATTTATTTTCTTAGAACAAATGTATCAAAAATTGCAACCTTCTCTTACAAATTGTCATCTCAGGTAATTGCGGATGAATCTGAAGGGTCGCCTTCTCGTACTGTAATTAATGCATTTGTAAATATGGAACACCTAAAACCCGGATCATGTGAGGTTCTTGTTACCAAGCTGCTACAGAAATTGGCCAGGTTTCTTAGTTATTTCACTTTCTTAATATACTCCCCTTGCCCGAATGTCGCTCTGTGTTAACTCACAGAAACATCTCTGCAGTTCCAAGGAATCTTCACTGAAAGATTTACAAAACTTGGCAACTTGCATATTCACCAAAGAAAAGACGGTTCCGGAAGATACGCAAAATGTCGCAGATTCTGATAGCAGCAAAAGGCAACCAAACAGGGAACTTCATTCAAATTCTAATTTGAGCTCGCTTGCTAGATTTTTACTCTCCAGGTTTGTTTTGTGATTCTTTTTGCATCAACTGGTAGGAAGCACCAATATTCATGTATTTGATCTTTCAAATCGCCCACATTGGAAAAAACTTGAAAAATTCTAGAAACATGACATAAGATAAATCTTTTGTTTACCTAACTGTTATCTATATGTTTGAACAAGTGTTTGAAGAATGAAGCCACAGTAATAGGTTAGGTGTTGAGTTTCTTATGAATATAAATTGCCAAGAACGACTTAGTTTTAGTGACATGATGCATAGTTTAGTAACCAAGAGGTTGCGAGTTAAAATCCCCACCCAAAATGTTGTTAAATTAAAAACAAAATGAGTTTAAGTTTTTGGGGGAGAAACTAAAACATTAGCAAGGAGGAAAATTAAAATTACACATCAGAAAAACCAAGAGACAAAAGGATCAAAATAGGATTTAAACATTTTCCCTCTATAAATTGTTTGTGATTACTGATTAGTGCCAAATGGGCCTTCTTTGTGAATCAGATGGCAAGGTCAGGTGTCACGGGATCTGAGTCCAGCATAAAAGGGATTAAACAAATTTATGTAATTGTTTGATATTTTTTTATTATTTCAGTTCATGTACATACGTGGTTGTAAGAAATGGTGTATTAATTATTAATTGTGATTTTCCTTGTGAAATTTTTGTTGGCTATTCATTGCATTGACATTTGTAATATTATTATTAAAACTTGTGATTGATGAATAGTTGGATAGTGGAGATTTTGAACTCTTAATGGTTGTAAACTTCAATCCACATCAATCTTATTGTTGGTACCATTTACCTAACTTTTGGTGTTCTTTTCAGAATGTTGAATACTTAAGAAAAAGAAAAGTAAATTTGAGATGATATGTAACTTATATATGTATCACAAGGCTGCTCCAAAATACAAATTTGGCCTGGTTCTAAGATGCAAAATCAATGTTGAATCACCATTGAGTCGGCTCGAATTTTGGATTTTTGCATGAAATAAATACACTGCTCCAAAAATAGTATTATTACTTAAAAATTGCCATGGTCATTTATGACGTGTTGACTGGGAAGTAATGATTTAAACTATTATTAAGTTTGCGTATTCACAACTTGAAATTTGTAATTGACCATTCATTTTATCGATTATGATCATGATTGTAAAGTTTATTCAATTCTTGAACCATGTATTGTAAGTTGAATCTTGAAGGCACGAATTCTCTTGAACTTTGATGTGAATTTAATTATGTTGTATTAAAAGTGCGCATAAATTGACTCGAGCATTCATAATATTAAAAAAAAAGAAAAAAAAGAAAGAGAGATTAGGTTTAAACATGTTTAGAAATTATTTTGAAACTGACCAAAATCCCAAACCATATTAAAGATTAGGTTTAAAATAATGCAAAATGTGTTAAACATCAATTGTGGAAGAATAAAGAATGCATAATTTTGACAATCTCATTCACTGTCATGCTGTAGAGCAACAATAATGAATCTCTAACTCAAGAACATGTTCGAGTACATCTACCTGCATCTTTTGATATTCATCTTAAACTCAATTATATTAGGAAATCCGAACTGAAACTAGCATACTCGCATGGCCTTAAACGAAGGCTCTGGTTTACCTCGTGTACAGAAGAAACAGTCCTGATAATCCAACAGCCTAGCAGCCTACATCAAATGAAGAGTTTATGGCAATAATGAAAGCAATAGATATTTTTTGGTAACCCCAAATGATCGTGCCAACTTACGAGCATATTGACTAATCTTAAGCATAATTTTACTGCATTTGGTTATCAAGACAATCCATCTATAATAAACTTAATTTTTAAGTAGATGATCGTCATTATGAAAACTTGTTTTATTTTAGTAAAATCAACAACTCTTGTTCTAGATAAGATTTGAAGCGCCATTTACAAGAGAAACTGAAAAAAAACTATCATTAAACTTAACATGCCAACAAGAGCTAAGCCAACCAACGGATAGCCAAAAGATTATAAGTTAAAATCTTCCACCGCGTGAATTTAAAAATATATATATATATAAATGAAAAACTTAAGGATCAATTATATCCTTTATCAGAATGATAATATCCAAGAAAAGTACCAAAATGGATAAAGATTGATGCAGGCTTCTTATTGATGAGATATGCAACATTAGAGAAAGCATAGTTTTAAAAGAAACATGCAAAGAAGGAATGAGAAAAAAGTGCTTTCAGTACCCCATTTCAGTACCCCATTTTGTTTCAAGGTATTTGAATAACAGAGCCCATAAATACTAGTCTTATATTCAAGAAGGGTAGAAGAGGCTCAACAATAACATGCTTTTAGAAGAAAAATGGGGCATGCTTCAGATTGTTCAATGCTTGAAAAAAAATTGTAGGTATTAAGCCTAGCAGTAAGTAACAAACTGGTCTCTCTTACAACATTTTGAACTCTCACTAATTGAAAATGTGAGTATGACGAGTCATAAACTGAAACTAAATATAATACAATAATAATATAACCTACAAACTAACCACACTTAATAGAAAAAATGTAGCTGAACAAACCAATTCAACATGATTTGAACTTGACTAGTTATAATTGGCTCTAACATAGGAAGATTAAACCATGGAACTCTTGGGCAATAGCATGGTGCCCCCTGCAGGACATTAGCCATGCTTTCAAGCAAGCACAGTATTCAGAGGTATAGCATTACCACACATTTTTTCGTCTCGTCACATAATAAGATGTTAGTACCTTGCAGTAAGCTTGCTCGAACATAGAAGAATACAAATATTGTTGTCTGTAGCTGGCTATTTTCGACCTCCGGTAGATGGGGGCTTGGCAAGAGTCAGCTTCCGAAATGCAGCATGCAAAATCATGCCTGCCAAGATTTCAAATGATAAGAAAAGACTGATAAGAAGAACTCTGAAATATATTGGATAGAATAGAAATGTTTTGGATCACCTGTATATCCAATGCCAAATGCATAGAAGATTGCCATTTGAAAGTTGGAAAATATAAGGATGATGACAGTCACTGCAAAACATTATACTTGTTTAAGTATTTGGAATCAAAATTGGGTTTAATAAGATTCCTAATGTAATTAACTAACAATAGCTGTTCAAACAATTATGAGATCATGCAAATTGATTGATAAATACATAGAATCCAGCAGAAGCTGACTCGAAAAGAAGCTAATAATTTTTTTTTTAATATTCATGACCAATCGGACTAGCTTGCGCGCACATCAATTATTGTCTCAGGACATACTGCTTAACCCTACAACTTGGATATCAAAGAAACTCGAAGGAAATTATTTACTAGGTAGGCAGCCTCCATAGATTGAACCCATCACCTCTTAATTATTAAGTCCTCCACCACTAGATCCAAAACTAATAAGTTGAAAATAGCAATCTGAAGTAGCATGTAAAAGTTTTACAAGATCAGTCATGCAGCATTAGTATGCTTCTGCTGCCCACTCAGCCAACACATTGGCTTAATTTTTTATTTTTTTGAAATCGGGAAATCGGAGCCTTGAGCATGTATACCAAGGAGCACCCGCACCCATTCCAGATCTGGGAAACAACAAGGAATTTTACAATTAAGCTTATCTATAGGCCTTGAACCTGAGACCTCCAAGTAAGCAATGCCTAGAAACCCCAAGCGTCAACCAACGAGGCTATCCTTTGGGGACTAACACATGGCTCAAATCTCAAAACACAGAACCACTGAGCTGACGTTATCAATCATTTTGAATTGAGGAAACGACAGCCTTGAGCTTGTAGTTGTAGAATGGAACAGGCAAAAACAAGAACCATTCAACAAGCAGCAATTACTCAGTATATCTACAGATGTTTGAAAGTCTACATAAAATTTTTCAAGTGAATATCTCTGGGTTGAACTAAATTTACCAGTTCAATCAGTACATGGATTTAAGAAGAAGAATCAGGAAGAACTTCTGAGACGTGTGACTGTAAATGAACATGGTATCACTTAAAACGTTGACAACTTAAACCATTATGGAGTGGCTCAATTGGTCAAAGAGAGCCTTGGGGGTGCATAAGGTGATGAGTTCAATCCATGGTGGTCACCTACCTAGGAATTGATTTCTTACGAGTTTCCTTAACATCCAAATGTTGTAGGATCAGAAAGTATGCCCGTGCCATTAGTCGAGGTATGCATAAGCTGGCCCAGACAGTCACGGATATAAAAAAAAAAACGTTGACAACTTACCACATTGAGCAATTCGAACCAAGCACTGCCAAACAACTGGATATTTATCAAATCCCCACCTATCACCACAAAACTTAACAACATCCCAAAGTGCTAAACATGATATCAATCCAAGAAGGGCAAGAGGCATCTGGTACCTGAAAAGAGAGGGGACAAGAACATCATATAACAACAACAACCCAGTAAAGCAAATAAATCGAAGTTTCCATAGCTTGTAATCTTCCCCTAAATTCACATAAAACGAAACAGAACCCAATTGGCAACGCCCATGAAGAACAACAACTACAGCTTCTAAAATCAAAATCAACAACACAAATAAGGAACATACAGCGTGCAGACAAAGAAGAGAACCAACAGGGAAACGTAATTGCGAGCATAGCGTTTGGCATTTTCATGGAGTCTGAGACGAGCTTGAGCCGGCGAAGAAGGAAACGAGTAGGAATCAAAAAAACCCAGAAACCCAGAAGTCCAGGATGGGATCGGCCCGGAGAAATCCGCAGTGGAGAGCTTAGCAAAGGGGTTAACGGTGAAAACAGAGAGAAGGGTCCCGATGCGAGAGAATAGGGAGATGAAGAAACCGGTGGCTAAAGGGGCGGAGCAGGTGGATACGGTGGGGGCAGAGACGGCGGCGGCGGCGGCGTAGGAGGTGCGGTGATCGAGAATTTCGAGGTAGCCGGAATCGCGAAGCCATGAATCAAAGGTGGGGTCTGGAACGCTGAGGGAGAGTGGATTGGATGAGAAACTCATAGCCGATTTCCAACAACGCAAAGAAACAGAGGATTGAGAATCAGAAGAGACAAAAAGGGAGAGATTATATACAAAGGAATTGTAATGCTTATGGCCTTCTGCTTCAAGATTCTTTGTTTTATATTTGTTGATGCTTTCTCCGGCCAATCAATATCACCAACGCCGGGCCCGGACTACGGCTTCATTTATTTTTTAGTACATGTCGGGAAGCGGAGACAAATACTCATTCTCAAGATCGAGATCGATCCCGTGAAACTGGTATCAAACTCTTTACAACCAAACAATGAAACCGGACTACTCCTTAATTGAGTTACCCACAAAAATGTTTTTCTTTATGCTTTCTTTAAATACAAATCAAAATTTATATTAGAGTATGCAAATGAGAAATATTTAGGTCATGCCCGGGCATGACCTAAATATTAATGCCTACATATGTGGCTCAATATGGGTCACAAACTATTTTTTTTTCTTTCTCTTTTTATTTTTTAAGTTTAAAGTAAAATAATGTGTAGTTTATATTCATGGGCATTATTATTTAGGTTATGCCCGGACATGACCTAAATATTTCTCGTATGCAAAAATGGTTAAAACACATATACCAATTTTATGGGTTATCAAAACAAAAATGGTTAACTCTATAATATTTGATTATCAAAACGGAAGTTTGAAAAGAAAAAAAAAAATCAAGATCCTAAGGCCTCGTTTGATAACCATTTGTTTTTTTGTTTTTGATTTTTGAAATTTAAGTCTATTCTCACTCAAATTTGCTAAAATGTGTTCCACCATTCCTATCATATATCCATCTTTACTTAAGAAAGTAGGAGAATACTAACCAACTTTTAAAAACAAAAACAAACTTTTGGAAGTTATTTTTTTTTTGTTTTTAAAAGTTGGTTAGTGTTCTCTTACTTTCTTAAGTAAAGATGAATCTATTGTAGGTAGGGTGAAACATAATGTAGGAAATTTTAGTGAGAATAGGCTTAAATTTCAAAAACAAAAAACAAAAAACCAAATGGTTATCAAACGGGGCCTAAATTATTCTCAACCAGTATTTGAAAGTTGGAAAATTTTACCTCAAAAGAGCAAAACTCCCTACACATGCATGAGTAGGGGAGTCCTACCTTTTGGGTATGTGGCACCAAAAAATTCTTTTATTAATAGAGTTCATAAAAAAGTGAAGGATACCCAAAAGGTAGAACTCACGTACGCATGCATGTGTAGGAGAGTTTTGGTCAATGTTAAAATAACTATTATGATTGATTGTACATAATAACATGATAATATTACAAGACTGAGAGTGCATATAGAAGGCGGTCGAGAATTGAATGTCGTGGACGATCCTCCCCTGGTTCAAGAAATGTACATAGAAATGAGAGTTAAATGTGTTAAGTTTACCAACTTGCAGGCAGGAGACATTCACCTTTCAAAGTATCTCAAGAGTCACTAGGACCATCCCCTTGAAGGAGTTAGCTCAAGTGAGGATTTAATGTTAAATGAATCGAATACACACCTAAGGGGTGACCATGCTTTAGATTAGGATGACAAGTGATCTTAGCTCAAGTGAGGATTTAGTGTTAAATGAATCGAATACACACCTAAGGGGTGACCATGCTTTAGATTAGGATGACAAGTGATCTTAGTATGATTATAAATCAAGTCCAATATGAGCTAGTGGTTATTGAAAAGGTGTAAGCTTTACCGCGGTGGCGACAATGAAAGGTATGACGATCAATAATGATGATGAGTTTCATTTCAAAAGGCCACGAAGATTCTCTACTCTAACAATTGACATAGTTGTTAGGATCTCACAAATATCCCATATTGGAAAGTGGGAGAGTCGAACATCAATATAAAAGAGATATGGGTTACTCCTCTCATTGCCAATTGATTTCGAGATGGAACCCCATATTGGTATCAGAGCTCATAAAGCCCAAACGGGTATCGGTCCAATAAAAATGAAATTGAGATCCGATGCAAGATTGGTGAGCCCAGAAGAGACACCATCTTGAGGGGCATGTTAGGATCTCACAAATATCTCACATTGGAAAGTGGGAGAATCCAACATCAATATAAAAGAGATATGGGTTACTCCCCTCATTGCCAATTCCATTATCTGATTGAAGAGCCTTAATGGAGCAACCAAACAGATTTTTCACCATACATAAAAAATGATGAAAAGCACTGAGCACATCACTTTTGAGTTTGTGAGGATAAATCCACACAAAACGACTAAAGTCATCCAAAAAATGTACATAATATCTATAACCATCCGAGGAATCAACCAGAGCTGGTCTCCACACGTCAGTG
Organism: Sicyos baderoa; assembly: GCA_037832685.1. Lineage (NCBI taxonomy): Eukaryota > Viridiplantae > Streptophyta > Magnoliopsida > Cucurbitales > Cucurbitaceae > Sicyos > Sicyos baderoa. The sequence goes on along the minus strand of JBBMEF010026488.1, from coordinate 2,580 downwards.
TGAACCAAGTCAAACATACGAGACGCATGAGAATCAGATAAAGAAAAAGGTTGAGAATGCATCTTTCCAAATTTACACGCCTCACAAAAAACAGAAGAATCGTGCATTGAAATCGGTAAATCAAAATTACGAATTAAACTCTGCAAAGTTTTATACGACGGATGCCCTAAACGTTGATGCCAAATAAATCTAGAAATAGCAACATTTGCTGAACAAGTAGCAGGAAAAACAGAAGCAGAAGAATCTAAAGAGCAGCTATCTAACTTGACCGGATGTACTGAAGGCGCACAAACCAACCCATTTGAGCTCTCAGGTTCAACTTTATACAGCCCATCTCTAAGCTCTCCTTTCAGTATGATGTGACCCGTACGAAGATCCTACACAGAACAACAATTTCCATAAAACTCCAAAACAACATTTTTATCTTGGACAAGCTTATAAACACTAACAAGATTCTTAGCAATATGAGGCACACACAACACATTATCAAGTTTCAACTGTCCATTACTCGTAGACAAGTAAACAGACCTAACATGCGTGATTAATAATTTTTCACCATTACCAACAGTCACATATTAGTTACCTTCATATTCATTAGGATATGCCATGTTGTTGTAGTCAGAAGTGACATGATGAGACGCCCCACTATCCATGTACCAGTTCGGATCAGCTATAGTGTCAAGATTTGCAGAAAAATGATTGGAACTGTGTTGAGCATGGAATGCTTGTGGGTAGTTTGAGCCTCCTCCCCCACTAGACATAGTAGGAAAACCGGGTTGATTATTGTAAGCACGTGGAGTTCGTGGTTGGTGATAACTATCAAATTGTGACACGCCTCGTTGCTGGTTCGGGAGACACCTGTCACGATAAACGTTAGCGATGTGGCCTAATCGGCCACAGACATAGCACATAGTATTGCTGTGATTAGAATTATTTCCGCGACCACGACCACGTCCACGACCTCCCTTGTTAAACTGTTGTCCCCGACCACCGAAGTGAGAAGGTTGTGGTTTGGACCACTGAGACGCACTTCGGACATTGGCCATGTAAGTTGAAGCCGACTGATTAAAAGAGGTTGTTTTAAGAGAGTTTTGACTCTCAAGGCGTTTTTCAAACATCAGAAGCTCGGTTTGTAACTCAAACCAATTTAAACCAGCTCGACCATGTGCATTTGCTACCACTGGATTACATTCCTCATCAAGTCCCAACAACACTTGGGAAATTAATGACCGAACGGGGACTGGGATCCCTGCAAGTTCTAACTTATCAGCATGCGTTTTCATAATCCGTAGATAATCCGCCATTTTCTGTGAGCCTTTCCTACACTGTTGGAAAGTCTGACGGAGATAGTCCTCCTCCGCTCGAGACTGAGCGCCAAAGAGATCTTGTATAGCGGTCCAAAGTTCACAAGCAGTTTTACAACCCATAACTTGTGTGGCAACCTCCTGTGTCATGGAGTTATACAACCAACCCAATAATAGTTGATCTACACTCATCCAGACATCATGGGCATCATACAAGGGAATGGAGGTTGCTGGAAAAGTTCCTAAATTCTCAAAGGTATTTGGAGAAAAAATAGAAAAATAGGAAGAAAAAAACCTGTGGGGCCCACTGTTGGCCCATGGGGCCCCTACTGCAGCCCTGACGCGCTCCCTGCCCAAAGCTGCGCCGCCGCCTGCAATTGGAACGCTTGCGTCGCCTGCTGCACCAATGGGATCGTCTGCGCCGCCTGCTGCGGAGACCGGACCTGCACCTCTTGCGGCGCCTGCACTGTCAGCGCCTCCCTGGCCTGCCAGTCGTGTTGAGGAGGTCGACGTGGCCTCTGATGACGCACCAAACTCGAAACCTGACTGGACAGCATGTCCCTGCATCAGTCCACATGCGGCTGTGGATTCTCTTGGACCTACAGTTGTGGGAAAACTTTTATGAGGACATCTATCCTCTCCATCAAATGCCCTGAAGCCTATAGGCTCTCAAAATTGGTAGGGCTAGGTTTTGCCATAGCAAAAAAAATTGATCGGTCCAATTTAATGGTTGTGATGCTAGAAAGAAGTTGGTTCAATGGTGGTGTGCTAAATCTAGGGTTTGCATAGGCGTTGGCCATAGTAGCTCCGATACCAAGAAAGCTTTTAAACAAAAGATAGGTAAAAAGGTTTTCACTCTATTTCACAATATTTGATATACAGCCGGGTGCCCTCTTTATATAGGAAAAATACATAAATATAATGAATATAAATAATACAAGATTTACCTATAAGAACATTCTAGAATAGGAGATGTGTAACAATAATAGACAATAATTAATAACATTAATTTAACTAAATATTATATCTTCACAATAGTAAAGCTTCAATTACTCGCCTAAGATGCCGGCAACTGTTCTACAAACAACACAACAGCGTTACCTTAGATATTGCAAGGTCGACGGCAAGAGCTAGCTGCGTACTACAGAACTTGCATTTATAATTACTCGTTCTAATCATTCATTTCTAACTATTTAAAATAAGGGAATTTGCGCTGTATAGCAATTTTCCTACTCTGCATTAGAATTATAGCAATTTTTTAAAAATATTGCAAATA